>CAUYPK010152700.1:0-16007 GCA_963574355.1 Loris lydekkerianus
CCCAGCTACTCGGGAGGCTAAGGCAAGAGAATCGCTTAAGCCCAGGAGCTGGAGGTTGCTGTGAGCTGTGTGATGCCACGGCACTCTACCAAAGGGCCATAAAGTGAGACTCTGTCTCTATTAAAAAAAAAAAAAAAAAAAGAAACTGACTGCTGTAATTGGATGAACACCTACTATGAGTCTAGGTCCTTTACACACACTAACTTGTAAACTTATGAGCATAGTCTCATTTAGTTGTGAGCTCCATTTTAGAGATATGGAAACTGAAGCTTAGAGGGATAAAGAGCAAAAAGCTGATGAGATTCAAACTCAGAATGATTCCAAACCCTGTTCTCTTTCTCCTCCACAATATGACTCCTAAAGCAAAGGAACAAACCCCACATTCATTGGGTGATTACTGTATGCTGGCAGGGATCCCCAATTGGGCAAGACAATCTCACCAAATAATATATATGAAATGGACTGGCATAGCATCTGGCATACACTAGGTGCTCAATAAATGCTAATTGAGGGGTGGGTGGGCATGGAATCCGTCTACGCCATGCCTGTGTTTGCTTCCAGGGTAGAGCCTAAGTCCTCCTGTGGAGGGCTGTGAAGGAATGCTGGGGCCTGAGAGCTCATTCTGGCTCAGCCAAATGCAGTTCCCATGACCTTGAGCAAGTTCACAGCCTCTGCAAACCTCATTTCCTCCTGGTGAAATGAAGAAGTCAAATGACTTTTTCTAAGGTCTTTCCAACTCTATTAGGAGAGGTGATGTAGGGGTCAATGAGTTGTAAATAGGCAAAGCAAATGTAAACAGAAGTGATTATTTTAATACTTTGGATCCTTTCTGCACCAAGGGCATTTCACTTCTTAGGAAGATAGAATGATTTCCTTTCAGAGGCCAAGATTCTGAGGCTGAGGTTCCCAGCTCTCCTGGGCCAGCAGGGACAGGGGGCAGAGGACAAATGGCCACCACTCCCCATTGCAGGGATTGAGGGGGCACTGCTTAGGGAGCTCTCCTGTCTCATGGGACACTGGCTTCTGTGGGATCTGGCTATGGTTGGCTCAGAGTTAATTAATGTCCACAGGGTGAGTTAGCAGAAATAACAATTACTTTGACTAAGGGAGAAAGATGACTTTAAGTGTGCTTTAAATAAAATGGACAAGCAGGAACAAGAAATCGTCCATTTTGTCTCTAGTGCTGGGCCCACAGGCCTGGCCTTCCTCTGTCCTGGTAGCTGACCCCTCCAGCTTCCCCCAGGAAATGAAGCTCAAGACCACTGGGGGCTTTGTGGGTATGAATTCGAAAGGGGGCTTCCCTCCCGAGGCCTGCTGCATGCTCTTCCCCTACATTCCCTCATTAATCTGCATACCCACACTCGCAGGAAGGGGGAACCCTCTGGTCACTCGGCTTGTGAATAATGGAACCATGGTTCGAAGGCAGGTCTGTATGTCTTGGGTGACAAAATGATTGCCCATTATAATAAGCCTCCTCTTGGGGAAGTAGAATGCAAGGAAAATGGAAAATACTGAGAGCAAAAGAGAAAAGAGGAATAAAGAGCAGTGAGCCAAGAGCGGAAACAACTGAGTCCCGGCAGTCCTCGAACTTGCCACATTGGCTGCTGGAAGCTTCTAATGCTACCAAAATGTGAAGCCCCTACCATGTGAGAGACACGGTGCTGAGAAGCATTGCAAGTACCAGTTCGTTTCCTATTCACAGTAACTGCACATGGTAGGAGTTCATGATGGTTAATTTTATTTCTCAACTAGACTGGGCTAAGCGATGCCCAGATAGCTGGTAAGCACCATTTCTGGGTGTGTCTGTGAGAGTGATTGAAGAGATTAATATTAGAATCAGTAAACTGAGTAACGAATATCTACTCCTACTTCTGTGGGTGGGCATTTAGCAATGTGTTGAGGGCCAGAATAGACTGAGAAGGCAGAGGAAGGGGGGCTCTGTCTCTCTGCTGGAGCTGGGCTGTCCATCTTCTCTTGCCCTTGCACATCAGAGCTCCTGGTTCTCAGGCCTTCAGACTTGGACAGAATTACACCACCAGTTTTCCAGCTTCTCCAGTTTGTAGATGGCCTCCATAATTGTGTGAACCAATTCTTGTAATAGAATTCATCTATATCACTTCATCTGTAGATAGATAGACATCCAGTTAGTTCTGTTTCTCTGGATAATCCCGACTAATACAGTGTTATTTTGCATAAGAGGAGGTTAAATCTTGGAGAGGATGCACATTTTGCACAAAGCCATGCTGCCAGTGAGAGTTGCTGGAATTCAAACCCAGGTCTGTTCTACTCTAAATCACATACTGGGTCCGCCATTGGGCTTTGCTGTCCTATTTGCAGAACATCACAAAATGCAGGTAAGTTAAGCACTGGCATAAAGCTGAGGGGAAGGGAAGAAAGTGGGAGAGATGGGAGTGGGTTAGTATACTTGCTGAGTACTTCAAAGCGACCACCACTTGGCTTGTCACGCCATGTGTTTAATCTCATTTAATTCTCACAACACTCGGGCGAGAAATGTATAATTGCCTACATTTTGCAGATGAGCATATTAAGGCTCAGAAATGGCGATTGATTTGCCTAAGGTCACAGAGCTAGTAAGTGGTGGACCAAGGATTCCAATCCAGATGGGCCCAACTTCAAAGTCTGGGGTAATTAAAAATATAATTTTGTGCTAAATCAAATAGCAGCTCATACTAGATTCTATTAGAGGCAAGCTATAGCAGAGGCCAATATTTAAAAGTAAATTTATAGTTGAAAAATTTACAATTAAGGCGAACATCAATTAAGTAATTTTTCTGGGAATAGAGAAAGGTTTGCTGTTATTGAATTTTTGCTGCGGCAGAATTGAGAGCCTTGTTTTAGAACCATGGAGTGTGTTCAATAAAGCAGGAGTTGGAGAGAGCAGCTCGGGAAGCTGATCCAGGCCACATGCCCAGAAAGGAGGCTGTTCAAGAGCTTTCTGAGCATGGAGAGCAGGCAGGAAGCATAGCCAGGTTAAGTGCTGCCTGGGAGAGTAGTTTTGACTTAGTATCTGCCAGAAAAGATGATATGCTCCCCCAAAACAGGGACAGAGAACAAACTAATATAATCACTCATCTTCATTGCTCAATAACCTTCAATGGCTCCCACTGTATCCTGAATAAACCTCATAAGCCTTACTTTGACATTCGAAGCTCAGTACAATCTTGCTTCAACTTACTTTCCTAATCCTATTTCCCACTAAGCCCCCCACCCCACAAACTTCATGCTCAAGTTTAACTGGCCCACTTTGTAGTCCATGAATGCAGTTCTAGATCTTGGGTTGTGTTTTTCTCTTTTTCTTCTTTTCCCTTCCAAATCTACCTAATAGATCACTGCTCATTCTTCAAGTTCCTTTCCTAGGCATCCTCCCCCATGAAGTCTTCCCTGATTGCCTATCTAGAAGCAAATTTTCTTTTGGCTCAAGTGATGTTCTTGCCTAAGCCTCCCAAGAAGCTGTGACTACAGGTACCCACCACAATGCCTGGCTATTTTTAGAGACAGGGTTTCACTCTTGCTTAGGCTGGTCTCCTGAGCTCAAGCAATCCACCCGCCTTGGCCTCCCAGAGTGCTAGGATTGCAGGTGTGAGCCACTGTGCCCCACCTAGAAACACATTTTCTTCATTTACACTGTGCATGTAGCACTGGTCACACAGTGCCTCGGATTGAGATTATTTATGTATATGTCTCATTCTTTCTGCTAGATTTATCCTTCTTGTGGGCAGATCCAAAAACTCATACCTATAGGTGTATGAATTAACCATTAACTAATAAACTGAACGATTAATGTCTTACCTATGATGTTATTGGAGTTAAATAATGGTCAACATTTAAATTCAACAATTTAAAAGGACTTACCTTGAACTTGTGTAAAAGTTAGAGGCTTAAAACATTTTAACTAGGTTGTTTGGTGTTCCAAAATGAAAAATATTTGCTATTCACTTATTCACTCATTCAAGATCCTTAGTGTGGAGTAATTTTTTTTTTTTTCCTTGAAAATTTCGTTTGAAAGCTTGACAAGTTCCCTGTGAGATTGGGTCTATTAGGAACTACAAATGCCTATTGTCTGGGCTTCCGGCCGGGTGTGATGTGCACATATAGGCCACATTTGCTGAGTCCTACATTTCACTAGGTACCATTCCACCCATGGCTGCAGAAAGTGCCCTTCTGAGCAAGACGCATGGTTTGCCAGGCATCCCTCTCCTCTTACAGTTGGGGTCAAGCCAAGGGAGAGAAATTGAAGGATGCTGCTAAATGCTTGGTGACCAGCCAAGTAATATCTCCTGCTTTCAACTCCCACATTGCACTTCCTGCATGACTGGAAGAAATAGAAACTCACAGCCACAGAAAACCTCTTGCCAGTTTGCACAGCAGCGCTGACACCTACCTTGTCTCCAGCCTACTTGTGAGTTTGCAGAATTAAGTCAGCATTGTCACAACTTGGATCAGTCACAGTCAGGAAGACAACCATACTCACTCTGGCCAAAAGCCAGGTACTTCTCAGCTTCATCATTCTCTGCACAAATATGGACTTACCTGGATTAAAAAAAAAAAAAAAAAAATCATCCTTTATTGACTCACTCCCTGCTTAAAAGTTGGAGAGCAATCTCATTTTGAGTAGTAAGCAAGATGACACCTGCTCTGCTTGCTGTATCTAGAAGCAATACACACAGGGGTTAAGAATGTGGGGCCTTGGGCTTGGTATGAATCTGCTCAATGCTCATCTGCCCAATGTTTTGTGGGGATTTTTTTTGTTTTTTGGGGGGCAGGAGGTCAAGAATTTTGATTTTACTGGGTCTTTGTTTTCTCATCTGTGAAGCAGAACTGACAATGATACCCTGCTTTACAGCCATCCTGAGCATTAGACGAGCTAAACATAGTGTCAGACATATACTCTCAATGAGTACTGTGTCTTAGTAGAAGTACAACTTCCAATGGGAAAGTGACAGGCTCAGAAAATCTCCTATGACTGGCTCACCATATTAGTCAGGATTCTCAAGAGAAGCAGATCCAATAAGTCACAAAGAAATATACAGAAAGAGATTTATTTATAAGGGATTATAGAGATCAAAAAGTCCCATGATGTGCCATTGGCAGCTGGAAATCCAGGAGAGTCTATAGAATTGTTCTAGTCCAGACCTAAAAGCCTGAGGACCAGGGGAGCTGGTGGTTTAAGTCCTGGTCTGAGTCCAAACCCCAAGAGCAGGGGTCCTCAAATTGCGGCCCGCGGGCCACATGAGGTGTGTGATTGTATTTGTTCCCGTTTTGTTTTTTTACTTCAAAATAAGATATGTGCAGTGTGCATAGGAATTTGTTCATAGTTTTTTTTTTTTAAACTATAGTCCAGCCCTCCAATGGTCTGAGGGACAGTGAATTGGCCCCCTGTTTAAAAAGTTTGAGGACCCCTGCCCAAGAACCAATGATGTCCAGTGGTAGGAGAAGATGAACGTGCCAGCTCAAGCAAAGAGAGAGAGCTTCCCCTTCCTCTGCCTTCTTGGTCTATTTGGGCTCTCATCACAATGCCCACCCACAGTGAGGATAGAGATATTCTCTACTTAGTCTACCAATTCAAGTACTAATCTTTTCCAGAATCACCTTCACAAACACACCCAGAAACAGTGCTTACCAGCTATCTGGGCACCCCTTAGCCCAGTCAAGTTTACATAAAATTAACCATCACATTCCCAAAGACAGAAGCCTTGTTATTTTGCTTCTATTCCCTGAAAGATCCCTCAACTGAAATCAAAACATGAAGGTTTTAGCATTTTTGGTTGAATGTGATCCTAATTTAGGCTTTCTTTATTGTTCAGGTGAATGTAATAAACATTCACTTACTGTTTCAGGGAGGTGCTCTGCTAGGCTATGGGAGTTCTCAAGAGTAAAAAGGTAGTGGAGACAGGTTTTTGTCCTTGGGGAGCTTGTATTATATTATGGTTTCTCTAAAGAAAAGGTGCCCAGCTTCTGTAAAACACCACCAAGTGCGAAAACTTGAAAGTGAGATGCAAACCCAACACTAGGTTATTGGCACTAACCGTATCACTGTCCTGCCTTATTTTAATTATGGTTTCCTTTCTCTTACTAACATCAAATTAAAAAAATCCTTGCCATGGTAGTCTAGCAACATTGTTATGTTGTCATTCTGCAAATTATGTGGAAAGAACAAATTGTTTTCAGGGTAACTTTCAAGTAAATTTATGAGCTTACAGACAAATTGCCCATTATTGCTTTCAAAAAATTTTAAATAGTATGTCAATTGACTAATTTTCAACATTCAAAAAAGAACACCATCTCACATGTTACTAGAGCATTAAGATTCATGAATCTCACTGCCATGCATTTTCTCTCTGAGTGCTTACGACAATGATGCTGAGGAAGGTGGGATTATATTCCACCTCCGTTCAGAGTCACAGACAGAAGCTGGCAAAGGTCAAACATGCCTGTGTGTGTGCCCTGAAGAGGCTGGTAAAGTTTTGGAACCCAGGAACCCTGACTTCAAATCCAGTGTTCTTTTTGCTACATTACTCTGTAGTCAACTAGTTATGCACCATTTAACTAACATTTAATTAGCTGAAAGTAGAAACAGATAACCTTGAAATTAATTCAAGTTAATGTTAAATGTTGCTAACTTTTTATTAGTTGAATGTTTCCATTAACTTTTCCAATGGCTGCATTTTTGTATCCCCTCACAGCAGTGAACAAAATTGAGTAAGTGCTCAATAAGTATTTATCGAATAAACAAATAGCTTAGCTGGTCGGGTTTGGCTGCAGGGTGGGGTTAAGAGGTTGAATTGTTGAAGATAAAGTTGAGCATTTAATTCACTCTTTCATTTGTCAAGTATTTATTAAGTCTCTAGGGACAGCGCTCCATGGAGTAGAATATTGCACACATGTGGCCTTTGGCAAGTTTTTTAACCTCTATGAGCCTTAGTTGCCCTGGCTTTAAAAATGAGGAATAATAACAGTACCTAACTCATCTAACTCATGGGATTGTCATTAGGATCAAATAAGACAATATATTTAAAGAGCTTAGTATAGAGGCTAGCATGTGGTGACAGGTGCTCAATAAATAGTGAAGATAATAATTATCAATCTCTGTGCTACGCACTTACGTGTAGCTCATACCCCAAGGTTCCAGAGCCTGCAATGAAGTGGTTTCTTGCACTCAGAATAGCAGACAGAGAAAGCCACAGTTAATTTGTTTCAGAGCCGAGGCGGGAACAAAGGGAAGCTATGGAAGCAGAGCCAAGTTCCTGAGATCTCAAGTGAAGAAAGGGCCTTCCCCCCGAATTTTAGGAGACAATGGGGGAAGGAACCTAGGAGCTCGGGTGGTGATCCCATGCCACAGTCCCAATGGGGCTTCCACACAGCGTCCTTGGGGAATTCTGTGTCCTGGGCCCTGTGTGCAGGGATACAGGATGGAGGCTGGGATACAGGGATAAAGGCTGGGATAAAGGGATGGAGGCTGGGACACAGGGATGGAGGCTGGGATACGGGGATGGAGTCTGGGATACGGGGATGGAGGCTGGAATATGGGGATGGAGGCTGGGATGTGGCGATGGAGGCTGGGATACGGGGATGGAGTCTGGGATACGGGGATGGAGGCTGGGATATGGGGATGGAGGCTGGGATACGGGGATGGAGGCTGGGATTCAGGGATGGAGGCTGGGATGTGAGGATGGAGGCTGGGATATAGGGATAGAGGCTGGGATGCAGGGATAAAGGCGGGGATAAAGGGATGGAGTCTGGGATCTGGGGATGGAGGCTGGGATGTGGCGATGGAGGCTAGGATGTGGTGATGGAGGCTGGGATATGGGGATGGAGTCTGGGATATGGGGATGGAGTCTGGGATATGGGGATGGAGGCTGGGATACGGGATGGAGGCTGGGATATGGGGATGGAGTCTGGGATACGGGATGGAGGCTGGGATACGGGGATGGAGGCTGGGATGCAGGGATGGAGGCTGGGATACGGGGATGGAGGCTGGGATACGGGGATGGAGGCTGGGATACGGGATGGAGGCTGGGATACAGGATGGAGGCTGGGATACAGGATGGAGGCTGGGATGTGGGGATGGAAGCTGGGATACGGGGATGGAGGCTGGAATATGGGATGGAGTCTGGGATACAGGATGGAGGCTGGGATGTGGGGATGGAGGCTAGGATATGAGAATGGAAGCTGGGATGCAGGGATGGAGGCTGGGGTATGAGGATGGAGACTGGGATGTGGAGATGGAGTCTGGGATGTGGGGATGGAATCTGGGATGCAGGGATGAAGGCTGGGATATGGGGATGGAGGCTGGGATGTGGGGATGGAAGCTGGGATGCAGGGATGGAGGCTGGGATATGAGGATGGAGGCTGGGATGTGGGGATGGAAGCTGGGATGCAGGGTTGGAGGCTGGGATACGGGGATGGAGGCTGGGATGTGGGGATGGAAGCTGGGATTTGAGAATGGAGGCTGGGATGCGGGGATGGAGGCTGGGATATGGGGATGGAGGCTGGGATACGGGAATGGAGGCTGGGATGCAGGGATGGAGGCTGGGATACGAGAATGGAGGCTGGGATGTGGGGATGGAGGCTGGGATACAGGGATGGAGGCTGGGATACGGGGATGGAGTCTGGGATACGGGGATAGAGGCTGGGATACAGGGATGGAGGCTGGGATGCAGGGATGGATGCTGGGATGCAGGGATGGAGGCTGGGATACAAGGATGGAGGCTGGAATGTGGGGATGGAGGCTGGGATGCAGGGATGGAGGCTGGGATGCAGGGATGGAGGCTGGGTTACAGGGATGGAGTCTGGGATTCAGGGACCAAGCGGGGTTGGGGCTCAGAAAGACAAAGCTGATCTGAAAGGGGGCAGAGAAGTGGGGTCTTCTCCTGCAGGTCCTCTGTCCCCTCTCTGCAATGGAAGGAAGGACACCTGGGCTCCTGGAGTGTGCCTATCTCTGTTCTTGTGGGCCAGATGCTCTTACAGATGAGCACTGGGAAGGCAAGGGAGAGGGCCAGTCCTTGCCTCATCCCCTGTCAGATGGGGAAGGGGCGAGTGTGGGCACAGAAGGACGTTCCATTTTGACCCAGTCTGGTTAGGAAGCACTGGATGGAGTTGTTCCAATGAATGAAGCTGCTGGTGAGTTCATTTTCAGTCTGACATTCGTGCTAGAACCACAGCCGCTGCCTTCTACCCTGCCAGAGGAAGTCTCTTAGGCAGGCAGCAAAGCAGTTGCCACTGATCTACCAGCAGTTGGCTTCCATTAGGAACAGGATGGCCATGGGGAGGCCAGGACGGCAGGGTGAAAAGTGCACAGCTCGGCTGACAGTTTACTCTCACCAGGCCCCTGAGCCCCAGAGAGATTCTAGGGGGAGCATGCCCACCACGTGGCAGCAGTCTTCACCCGCTCTGCCATGGGGAGGAAAGAGTAAAATGACAGTTTTCTGCTTGAATCTTACAGGAGTCTGTGGGTTTACCCTGAATTGTCCTGGTTGCCCACCAGTTTTATTTTCCTTTCCCCATTTCTGTGTGTTTGGTGTGTCCTAGCTGTCCATTCTCAGTCTGCGTGTCTCCTGATCTTCCATGCCTGTCCCCAGGCTTTTCTTCCATAGTTGTGGTTTCCAGCTAGGGGGGAGCCATCATACACCGCCGTGGTGGTGCTAGGACATGGGTGGGATTTTAGTGGTCTCAATGACTAGGGCAGTTATTGACTATCAACAACCAATATCTAGGGACCAGGGATTCTGAACACCCTACAATGAGTGGGCCAGTCCACACAACAAAGATTCATCCCACCCCAAATGCCAATAGTGGTCTCATTAAAAGTATAGGGAGGAAGGGATGAGAGTACTCAGAGGTGACTGGGCTCAAGGGGAAGTGATTCATGCTAGTCAGACTTACAAGAGACTGATAAAGAATTGCAAAGGGATAATGTACAAAGAGGTTTGTCCTATTCAGTAGACAGTAGAACTCTTTCTACCTGATATCTGGAGCACCCTCTTGTACCAGTACAAGAGGGTAAGTGAATGAACAGTTCAAAGGTGAGCATGGGTGGGGCTAGTGTAGACAACATGGGGAGGCTCCCATGAACCGATGACTCCCTTATCCCCAAACGCCTTGCCTCTGTAGACCCTAGAATACTTGTGTCAGTCTGTGTCCCTGCTTGTTAGCCAGTGCTGGGTGAACCCCAACAAACACCTGTTTTGGGGGCTGTTACCATGAAAGACCTAGGTAAGAGGGCCCTGGGGTTATGCTTTAGGGAGCCCCACTTTGGCTGTCCTCCTACCTGGGACCTTGGAATTCCCTGCCCAAACAGCCCCAAGCCTGCTCCCAAGAGCAGATCCATTGATGGTATGCATATCTCAGGGCACAAGGAAGGTCAAGGAGCAGCTGTTTTGCAGTGGGAAGACAGAGAATGGACACATGGTCTGAGCTCTAAAGTAAAGCTGGATCATCACAGTCTTTGCCCCCAGGGATTCTCAGGATCTTAATTATGGTCACATCCAGTCTTCCTGGGAAAATGTCTGTGTTACCTTGAGGCCATTTACTGTTAGCTCACCAGATCTTGAGTTTTTGTACAATGACTTCTCAAGTTAGGCACATACATTTTGTTGACGTCTACAAATGTCCACTCTGCTTCCTCTTCCTCTTCTCCTCCTTCCCCTTCCCCTTCTCCTTCCTCCTTCAAAATTGTCTCACTCTTTGCCCTGGGTAGAGTGCCATGGTGTCATAGCTCACAATAACCCCAAACTCTTGGGCTCAAGTGATCCTCTTGCCTCAGCCTCTGGAGTAGCTGGGACTACAGGCACCTGCCCAGCACCTGGCTAATTTTTTCTATTTTCAGTAGAGATAGAGTCTCACTCTTGCTCAGGCTGGTTTCAAACTCCCAAGCTCAAGCAATGTATCCACCTTGGCCTCCCAGAGGGCTAGGATTATAGGCATGAGCCACCCACACCCAGTCCACATTTTTTTCTAAATGTTCTTTGTGGCAGATGAGGGGGGTATGTTTGGACTGGATTCATGGCAACTTCCCACAGTTATGATCATGAAACTCTGTGGTATCACACCCCCCGCCCCCCCACCCCCCCTCCCCCGCATGTCTACTCCTATATCTATTTGCCCCATTGTTTTGTTTCTTCTGTTTTCTTAAAATTTTGACCTTTTAGGGACCAGGGGGCACAGCCATAAAGTTATCTCATCAAGTTGTAAATTTGCAGAGTCCTGTAGCTTCCATATAAACATTAGGGGTGTTGATGTTTTATTTATTTATTTTAATTTTTATTTTAGGTGTTGTTGTTTTAGGCTGCAGTTCTAGCAGTTTCTTTGATCTTTTATTGACCAGTAAATTATTTATTGGGTCTGTCATAAAGATAAACCCAAGCCTATAAACTATATTTATAGTATCACAAAAATCTCCCCTCCTACCTGGCATCTTCAGATGTGGATTATGGTTGTGATGAAAACACAGCAGCCAGCATGGGATCCTCCCTCCCTGTCCACCCACCACCTCTCTCTTACCCTTCATCACTTCCCTTTATGCTGTTTGCCTTCTTTCCACAATTTTGCTTCATTTTCCCTTCCCTCCATTTTTTGGAGTCCAAGGTGAGGTGGTTAGTGAAGGTTGTCATTAAGGCCCGCTTGTGCCTCCTGGGCCTCCGGGTGACCACATCTCGTCCTGACCTGCATCCCAGGCTGTTCTCAGGTCCTCCTTGCAGAAACCCGACATCACCAGGCCCCTGGCCACAGCTCCAAGCCTGACGGCTGATCTATTCCCCTGCAATCCATCTGCCTTGAAGGCCTAGAACACCTGTCAACTCCTGGGAAAATGAACTGTGCCCAATCGATGGCCAGTTCCAACTGACACTTTGGGTTGTCAGGAGGGGAGTTTACTGCAGAGTGTGTGTGTGTGTGCCCAGGAACACTACCAGCCATTAGGCACCACCTTTCATTTTATTTTTCCTTCTTCAATTAAAGTGGCAAGGCAGGGCAGACAAGGAAACCAGTGGATCTCTTCCTGAACATCAATAAAACAAATTTGTCTCCGGGATACCTATTTGTTATTTGGATATTAGACTAACTGGAATCTGTTTCCCTTTCTCTTCTCCATGTCCCCTGCCAGAAGCTAGAGGCTCAGCGTGGAGATCCTGCTGTTTCCATTTGGCTGAATGAGGAGATGAATTAGATTCCTGTTTGCTATGCAGACGCTCCCATCTGATAGCCATTAGACATGTTGGGAGAGCCCTGGGAACCTGTCTGTCCTATTTATTTGGGGTGTGGTGGGGTGGGATGGTGGTGGTGGGGTTCTCGGGAGATGTCACCACTGCCTTGAAAATTCCAACATGGCTTTCTTTCTCTGCTTAGCATTAAATTATGGTCCAAGTTATTTCTATTCTAAGAGATATGATAGCAGGAACTGCTCCCTGATGCTACAGGAGAGGTGCCCTGGCTGCAGGTGTGCAGGGTGCCTGTGAGGCAGAAGTCTAGAAAGTCTGGAGTGCGAGGAGCACCATTGTATGGATGAGGAAACTGAGGCCCAGAGAGATTAAGTCTTCTTCCCTCTGTCTTCTTTCCTGCTGCCAGTTCTTCTGAGGAGCGTCTTCCAGCCTAGCTGCCCCCTGCCCACCCCCTTGCCCACAAGTCTTGAGAAGCCAGGGGCAATGTGCTGTTCATCTGTGCTCTGTAGCCAGTCAGGAAGGCAGGGCCATGTGTCCTATTTTGCTGTGCCCTGAAAGCTGCTTGCCATACACCCTGAGTGACCCAGCCGTTGGAACCATGGTGAGGTCACCCTCGTCTACGTAGCTTTCATTTGTTAAGTCCTCACCCCATGCAGTCTTATCCAAACCTCCCGGGGCTGCCTGAGCCGTCTGGGTCTGGAGGTCTTGTGGAGGACACATTCTTTCCGTGTTGGCCCCCTGTCCTGTCCCATCTTTGTGGGTGATATGTTGCTGGGGAGACCTTGGTCCTCCACCAACTGCTGTGATCCTGGTTTTCCCCACTTCAGGGGACGACGACTCCTCCTTAAAGAGTGTTGTTTCCTTTGACACTGACAATCCTTCAGAACTGACTAGGCCTGTCTTGGCAGCTCGCTGCTTGCCCTGGGGCTCTCAACCTGGGGCCTGGGTGACTTGTCATCTCCTCTTTTCAGGCGCACCTCCTCCCCCCATACCGGAGCCTTAATCCTTTCCCTTTGATAACACAATTGTCTCCAAGGCCCTAAGCAGCCCTCCTGGCGTGGCAGGGGCTCCCAGCCCATGGAAGAAGTCGGAAATAACAGCAACAAAGCCCTTCTCAAGAAAAGAACAGTATCCAGCTCCAGGTCCCGGCCCCTCTCCTGCCCCTTCCCTGTTAGCAAAAAGAAAAACTGCTATCAGAGAAGCAGCACGGAAACTAGGAGAAGGGCATTTGTCCTGCAGACAGAAGGTTCCAGAAGGCTCCGTTGGCCACTGCTGCTCCAAGAGGGATTCTTTATTTTCCTATCTTAGCAGCACACCCGAGAGAGCTGGCTCCTGCCCTGGTGCGGTGGGGGAGCAGGTGTCCCCCAGCAGAGCAGGCCCAGCTTCCAGAAGCTGGTGAGAGTTGCTGGGCCTTGAGTGGCCCCGTTATTACTCCTCCTCATGACGCCATGGGATTCAGCTCCAGGAGACAGGGAGCCAGTAGGAATAGGGAAATTGTGCGGGGTTTGGAATTCCCAGTGATGTCTCTATGGTACTGAGGGCTTGGCATGAAATCTGCTCACAGCTCCCTCAATTCACCCGCAGTGCTCTGTATGTCTTGGGGCTTCTGCTTGTTCCTCCAGCCTCCAGGCGGGGCTGCTTCTGAGAGTCTCTCTGTTGGGCTGTGAGACCTGCCATGCCAAGGGCACTGGGCCAGCTTTCAGGGTCTCGGGGGCAGCTCCTCCTATGCAGGGAGGAAAGTGTGGGGAAAAGAGGCACAGATCTGTGCACTCACTGCCAGGTAGGAGTTTTCCTGACCTGTAAAATGCATTAATAGACTTACTTTTGGTGATCCTCACATAATCTATGTAAAAAATGTACTTCCAGTACCCCTGTGTCCCCTGCAACGCGTTGCTGACCCCCAAATCTGAGGATGCCTCCTGCTGTGGGCTCTGGGGAACCCACAACTATGGCAAGGTGGCCCGTGGAACCCACGAGTTCCGCACCCCATGCACCCCGTGTTTTAGATCCATGGTTGCTAGAACCGTGGATACCAAGGGCCAACTGTACTAGGAAACGAGAAAGCTCTCAGTACAGGGGCTCTTGATGCCTCCTTGGGTCTCAGTTTCCTCATCTTTCAGGTGGAGGGTGACCTCACTTGCCCTGTTACGTCCACATTATTATAGGGTCACATGAGGAGACAGGCATGAACCTTCTTTAGAAGCGCGAAGTCTTTGAGAGACGGGTATCGGGTATCGTAACTTTTTATAACCATGTGCCTATCACTTAGGGGAGAGGAAATAGGACGAGATGTGCTTTAAACGCTCAGAAATGGTTTCCAGGCTGCCCAAATCCCTTGCTGTCCTCTCTTGTGGGTTTCGTGGCCTCTGCTTGCCTTGGCCTCAAGTATTGCCCAGGTTTTGTTGTTGCTTCCATAATAACCCTGTCCCAGGACTAGTGTGAATGCCACACACAGTTGACAAGCAGGCTCTAGGAGGTCGGCTTCTCTCTGTCTTCTTCTCTTGCTATTTTCCCCTTCCCAGTCCTAGTGAATCTGAATTTTGACTTGTTAGAAAGTGCCACGCTTTCTCCTGCCTCCAGGCCTTTGCATGGGCTATCTCCTCTGCCTGCCAACTCCTGCTCATCCTTCAAATCTTGGCTTAACTTCCCCCAGGATCCTTTGGGTATCCCTGATCCAAGCCTGGCAGTACATTTACCTCCCTCTACTATACCTGACTTCTCGCTTATTTATGTTTCCCACTTGACTGTGAACTCCGTGAGGGTAGGGCCATGACTGTTTTGTTCTCTGGGACATTCCCAGCACCCAGTGCAGTGCCTGATTAATAGCAGGTGATCTGCAAGCACTCGTGTCAGGGAGGAACAGCAGGCTGGCTAAGGACAAAAGGGCTCTGCCGTGTTCTGTTCTTCGAGTGTTTATTAAGTCCCTCTGAGCCAGGCTGCCCACTTAGCCCAGGAAGCTCCTGGGCTGCAGATCTGCCTGGCAGGTATAGATAATGAACAGCAGATACCATGTTAAGAAGAGCAGGAGGTGAGAGCCGGATGAGGCGGCCCTGGGTGGAGCCCTCTGCACCCCACCCAAGCCTGACCTCAGGCCCCCAGACTTTCTCCCTATCCCAGATTCTTCCAAGGCCAGTTTGACCTTGGTCATTCTCAGCAGAGGTGTCTCTGCCCTAGCCCAGGCCTCACCTGGCTTCTATTTCTACCTTATCTGCAGATTTCTCAGGCTGAGCAGCATCAGTGTGGGAGGAGAGAGGCGGGACAGCACCCCGCTAATCCAGGAAGGGGCTCTAGCAGCTCTGGGAAGTCCTGGAATATTAGTATTCTGAAGAGGAAGCCAGTGATTACATTTTAGACTTGCAAATGGGTTTGGTAAATAGGTTTTGCTGAAAGGTGGGACGGACAGCTGGACCAGCCAGTGATAACAGAAGACGCACAGGGCAATTAAAGAAGAGATTTGCTTCCCCAGAAAGGGGACTCTCCAGGGGGTGCATCCTGGGGAGAGACCTTTTAAATGAATTAATTTAGGGAGTTCTTGACTTCCTTCATAGTAGACATCCCTGTGCATTGAGCTTACTGCCTCTCTCTGAAGACCAGAAGGGAAGAACGCACCCAACAATAGGAAGACATCTTCATTCACATACGTGGGTGCCATCCATCCATCCATCCACCCATCCATCCACCCATCCACCCACCCATCCATCCACCCATCCATCCACCCATCCAACCACCCAACCACCCACCCCACCAACCAACCAACCAACCAACCAACCAACCAACCAACCCAACAAACCACCCAACAACCCACCAACCCAACAAACAACCCAACCAACC
>CAUYPK010152703.1:0-14439 GCA_963574355.1 Loris lydekkerianus
AGTTTATCTAACAAAGGACATGAAAGATCTCTATAAAAAGAACTATGAAACTCTAAGAAATAGCTGAAAATGTTAACAAATGGAAAAACATACCATGCTCATGACTGGGAAAAATCAACATTGTAAAAATGTCCATACTACCCAAAGCAATATACAATTTTAATGCAATCCCTATTAAAGCTCCACCGTCATACTTTAAAGATCTTGAAAAAATAATACTTCGTTTTATATGGAATCAGAAAAAAACCTCAAATAGCCGAGACAATACTCAGAAATAAAAACAAAGCAGGAAGAATCATGCTACCAGACCTCAGAGTGTACTATAAATCAATAGTGTTCAAAACACCATGGTACTAGCACAAAAACAGAGAGGTAGATGTATGAAACAGAATAGAGAACCAAGAGATGAACCCAGAGAATTACCATTATTTGATCTTTGACAATCCAATTAAAAACATTCAGTGGGGAAAAGATTCACTATTTAACAAATGGTGCTGGGTGAACTGGCTGGTGACCTATAGAAGACTGAAACTGGACCCACACCTTTCACCATTAACTAAGATAGACTCTCACTGGATTAAAGATTTAAACTTAAGACATGAAACTATAAAAATACTAGATGAAAGTGCAGGGAAAACTCTTGAAGAAATTGGCCTGGGCGAACATTTTATGAGGAGGACCCCCTGGGGAATTGAAGCAGCTTCAAAAATACACTACTGGGACCCGATCAAACTAAAAAGCTTCTGCACAGCCAAGAACACGTAAGTAATGCAAGCAAACAGCCCTCAGAATGGGAGAAGATATTTGCAGGTTATGTCTCTGACAAAGGTTTAATGACCAGAATCCACAGAGAACTCAAATATATTAGCAAGAAAAAAACAAGGGATCCCATCGCAGGCTGGGCAAGGGACTTGAAGAGAAGCTTCTCTGAAGAAGACAGGCACATGGCCTACAGACATGAAAAAATGCTCATCATCGTTAATCATCAGAGAAATGCAATTTAAAACTACTTTGAGATATCATCTAACTCCAGTAAGATTAGCCTGTATCACAAAATCCCAAGACCAGTGACGCTGGCGTGGATGTGGAGAAAAGGGAACACTTCTACACTGCTGGTGGGAATGCAAACTAATATACTTCTTTTGGAATGCTGTCTGGAGAACACTTAGAGATCTAAAAATAGACCTGACTTTTAATCCTACAGTTCCTCTACTAGGCATATACCCAGAAGATCAAAAATCACATTATAACAAAATAATTGTACCAGAATGTTTATTGCAGCCCAATTCACAATTGCTGTCATAGAAGAAGCCCAAGTGCCCATCAACCCAACGAATGGACTAATAAATTGTGGTATATGAAACTAATTGATAGCTTTCATATGAAAGCTATAACCCAATTATAACCTAAGACTAGGGGGAAAGGAAAGGGGAGAGGATGGGCAGAGAAAGGGTAATTGGTGGGATCACACCTATGGTGCATCTTACAAGGGTACATGTGAATCTTACTAAATGTAGAATACAAAATGTCTTAACACGGTAACTAAGAAAATGCTAAGAAGGCTATGTTAACCAGTGTGATGAAAATATGTCAAATGGTCTATAAAACCAGTGTGTGGTGCCCATGATTGTATTAATGTGCATAGCTATGATTTAATTTTTTTAAAAAAGATGGTATGATTAAATATAAAAGATAAAACTTATAACATTTTTAAAAGCAGAAAAAACACACATATAATCTTAGCACTCTAGGAGGCCAAGATGCATCACTTGAGGTCAAGTTCAATCGTTGAAGACTAACCTCAACAGCGAAACCCAGTCTCTAACAAAAATAGAAAAAAATTAGCCAGTGGTGGTGGCACAGGCCTACAGTCCCAGCTACTCAGGAGGCTGAGGAAAGGGGATCACTTAAGCCCAGGAGTTTGAGGTTGCCCTAAATTATGATGAGCTCACTGTACTCTAGATGAGGTGACAGAGCAAGACTCTGATCTCACAAAAACAAGAAAAAAAGGACAGAAAAAAACTCTTCTAAACATGACATAGGTGAAGATTAGATAAAACACACATAGTAAAAAGCCCTTTAATACACTAATAAATTAATCTTCAACAAAATTAACTTCTTCCCAACAAAACAATATTATGGAGACTAAAATATAGGCATACCTTGGAAATGTTGCAGGTTTGGTTCTAGGCCAAAAGAAAGCAAATATCACAAATAAAGTGAGTCACACAAATTTCTTGGTTTCAATACAAAATTACGTTTATACTATACTGTAGTCGCGTGTGCAACAGCATTACATCAAAGAAAGCAATCTATATACCTCAGTGAAAAAATAACTTTATTGCTCAAATAGACTAACGATCCTCTGAGCCTTCAGCAATTTTTCATCTTTCCTCGATGTTGATGGCTGCTGACTCATCAGGGTGGTATTTGCTGATGGTTAGTGTGGCTGTGGCTATTTCTTGAAATAAGACAACAATGAAATTTGCCAAATTGTTTTGACTCTTCCTTTTATAAGAGATTTATCTGTGGCACACAATGCTGTTTGACAGCATTTTATCCACAGAACTTCTTTCAAAATTGGAGTCAATTCTCTCAAATCTGCCACGTGCTGCTTTTTCAACTAAGTTTATATAATATTCTAAGTCCTTTGTTGTCATTTCAACAATGCTCACAGCACCTTCAACAGGAGTACAGTCCACCTCAAACCACTTTCTTTGCTCATCTATAAGCAGCCACTCCTTATCTGTTCAATTTTGATCATGAGACTGTACTCATGATCCTGTGTTCAGTCCTGTGTTCAGGCTCCACTTCTAATTCTAGTCGTGACATATCTGCAGTTGCTTCAGGTCTTGATCCTCTCAAAGTCATCCACAAGGTTTGGCATCAGTTTCTTCCAAACTCCTGTTGATAATTTTGACCTTCTTCAACGAATGTTCTCAATGGCATCTATAATGGTCGATTGTTTCTGGTGAATCTTAGTTTACTTTGTCCAATTTATTGATGAAACACTATCCATGGCCGTTATAACCTGACAAAATGCATCTCTGAAATAGCAGGACTTGAGAACTGAAATTACTCCTTGATCCATAGGGTACGGAATGGAGGCTGTGTCAGCAGGCATAAAAACAGCATTTATCTTGCTTATCTCTATGCCAGGTCTTGGGTGACCAGGTGTGTTGTTCACAAATAGTAACATTTTGAAAAGAATCTTTTCTCCTGAGCAATGGGCTTAAATATTCAGTGAACCACGCTGTAAAGAGATATGCTGTCACCTAGGCTTTCTTATTCCATTTATAGTGTACAGGCAGAGTATCTATAGCAGGCATCCTCAAACTTTTTAAACAAGGGGCCAATTCACTGTCCCTCAGACCGTTGGAGAGCCAGACTATAGTTTAAAAAATATATATATGAACAAATGCCTATGCACACTGCACATATCTTATTTTGAAGTAAAAAACAAAACGGAAACAAATACAATTCACTGCTTCATGTGGCCCGCGGGCCAGTTTGAGGACGCCTGATCTACAGCATCATTCTTAAGGACCCTAGGATTTTCAGAATGGTAAGTGAGCACCGAGTTCAACTTAAAATCACCAGCTGTAAGAGAGCCAGTCTGTCCTTTAAAGCCAGCCACTGACTTTTCTCTAGCTATGAAAGTCCTAGTTGGCATATTCTTCCCATATATGACTTTTGTTTGCATTACAAATAAGCGTGGCCATCTTCATCAATGATCTTAGCTTGAGTTTCTATGTAAATGGCTGTGGCTTCTAGATCAACGCTTGCCGCTTCACCATGCAACTTTCATGTTATGGACATGGTTTTTTTCCTTAAAACTGAACCAGCCTTGCTAGCCTCCTCGTTTCTCTCAACCTTCACAGAATGGAAGGGCCTTAGTTAGGGGCTTGCTCTGGATTGGAGTAGACTTTGGCTGAAGGGAATGCTCTATCTGGTTAGATCTTTCCAGGCAACTCAAACTCCCTCCATATCAACGATAAGGCTGTTTTGCTTTATCACTGGAATAGAACTTTTAATTTCTTTTCAAGAACTTTTTCTTTATCCTCAAACTTGGCTAACTGATTAAAACAAGTGTTCTAGCTTTTGGCCTATCTTCAGCTTTCAACGTGCCTTCCTCACTAAGCTTCATCATTTCTAACTTTTGATTGAAAGTGAGAAAAATGCAAATCCTTTCACTTAAGATTAGAGATCACTGCAGAGGTATTAACTGGCCTAATCCCAATACTGTCCTGTCTCAGGAAATACGGAGGCCTGATGAGAGAGACAGAATAGGGGAACAGGCAGTAAATGGAGCAGTCAGAACACATGGACATTTATTTAGTTGGTCATCGTATATGGAGATGATTCATAGTGCCCCAAAACCAATAGTAACATCAAAAGTCTCTGATCACAGACCACCACAGCAGACATAATAAAAAGGTCTGAAATATTTGAAGAATTACCAAAATGTCACAAAGAAATGTGAAGTGGCCATATGCTGTTGGAAAATGGCAGCAACAGACTTGTTCGCAGCAGGCTTGCCACTGACACTCAATGTGTAAAAACTGCAGAATCTGTGAAGCACAATAAAGCAATGCATAATAAAACCATTTGTGCCTACACAGCTGGCTCACAGCTCAATTCTTATTAAGAGTACAAAGGGATTTATATGGTGGCTCACCCATATAATTTCAGCACTTTAGGAGGCCAAGGCAAAAGATCTCTTGAAGCCAGGAGTTCCAGGTTCCAGACCAGCCTGGGCAACGTAGCAAGATTCCATCCCTATAAAAAAATTTGAGGCAGCACCTGTGGCTCAATAAGTAGGGCACCAGCCCCACATACCAAGGGTGGCGGGTTCAAACCCAGTCCCAGCCCAAACTGCAACAAAAAAATGGCCAGGGGCAGCGCCTGTGGCTCAGTGAGTAGGGCGCCGGCCCCATATGCTGAGGGTGGCGAGTTCAAACCCAGCCCTGGCCAAACCGCAACAAGATAGCCGGGTGTTGTGGCGGGCGCCTGTAGTCCCAGCTACTCGGGAGGCTGAGGGCAAGAGAATCGCTTAAGCCCAGAAGTTGGAGGTTGCTGTGAGCTGTATGATGCCACGGCACTCTACCAAAGGGCCATAAAGTGAGACTCTGTCTCTATATAAATAAATAAATAAATAAATAAATAAATAAATAAATAAATAAAGCCAGGCGTTGAGGCAGGCTCCTGTACTCCCAACTACCCGGGAGGCTGAGCCAAGAGAATCATCTACGCCCAATAGCCGAAGGTTGCTGTGAGCTGTGATGCCACAACACTCTACCAAGGGTGACAAAATAAAACTCTGTGTCTCTTAAAAAAAAAAAAAAAACAAGGAAGGGGACGGGAGGGGGGCGGTGTGGGTGGAGGGAGGGTGATGGGTTGGGCCACATCTATGGTGCACATTCTTATCTATAATAATAATAATAATAATAATAATAAAAAAAAAAAAAAAAAAGAAAGCTTTGTCTTCGATGTCAGAAATCCTTTCTTCTGCTTGCTCTATTCTGTTACTGAGGGATTCTACTGTGTTTCTCAGATCTTTGAGGGATGCAACTTCTTGTCTCAATGTGTCAAAATCTTTGGTCATTTGGTCTTTGAATTTGTTGAATTCTTGAGATATCTTATAGGTTACTGCTGTGTCTGCCCCATTGATCCTTGGAGGAGTTGATCTACTCTGACTATTTATATTGGCAGAGCTTTTCTGTTGATTTCATCTCATGATTGTTTTTCACCATTGCCTCTGGCCTTACTCAGAGTTGGGGAGGTGTTTCTCCAAGATTAGACCCCAGGTGGATCACTCTATTGTTGCTGAATCTTTGTAAGGATTGGCCCTGTGTAGTTCCTCTGGGGCTGCCCCAGGCACAGAGTTCTGGTTGTTGAAGCAGCTCCAGAGTGTGATACACCCAGATCCAGCAACAGGGTGGGAGGTGGTGCACATGGTTCTGGGAGTATCTAGAGCCCAGTGACTTTGGCAGATAGAGCACAAGGCTGCAGCAGTCTCTGGTCAGAAGAAGGGCTCTGCGCAGAGGCATGGAGGGCTCCAGAGGGCACGCGGCTACCAGAGTACCCGGCCAGATGAGTGGGCCTGTGTGGAGGCATGGAGGGTTTGGAGGGAGGACGCAGGGTTGTGTGGCTCCTGCAGTTCCTGGTCAGGGCATGCGGAGGCCCGGCAGGTGTGGGTCACGGGTCAGGGGTTATGGTGCAACTCTTATGGAGGTCTGGACAGCGCCAAGCCCAGGAGTTTGAGGTTACTATGAGCTGTGATGCCACAGCACTCTACCCAGGGCAACAGTCCAAGGCTCCTGTGTGTCAAAACGGGTCTCACTTTGCCCCTGAGGATTGAGCTTGTAAGGCAGGTCAGTCCCTGCCTTTAGGCTGCTCAGTCACTAGGTATCTAGCTCCTGCCTGATCCTTGCTCTGTGACCCTGAGGGTGGAGCTTTCTGGGGCAGTTCTCTCACAATGGGTCCCTGTGGCCCAGAGCTGAACACTATTAGTTCCATTTGGCTCAGTGGCTCAGTCTGGGGCCCTAGACAATGCCAAAGTTCTCCATGCTCCTGCTCAAGCTGTCCCCAAAGGCAGTTCAACTGACTGCCAAGTCCAAAAACACCGAAACAGTTCACAGGTGAGGCCTTTCCAGTTTGCAGTATAACTGCTGCTTGTACTTATGGCTGCTGGCGGGATTAGGTTGATCGGACACACGCAACCACTTACCAGTTTTCCACTGTTTTTGTCCTCCTCTTGGGGTCCAGAAGTCCCTTGCGGACTCCCTGTATCCTGAAAGGAATGATTATAGGCAGATCCAAGCAGCCAGAGATGCCTAGAGTCTTATCTTTCCAGACTCACTGTGCCCTGTTGCTGGGAGGCTGTTACTCAGCCACCATCTTGGATTGTCCCTGATTTGTCTGTCTTGAGAGCCTGCTGTGTGCCAGGTATAGTGTTGGGCACTATGGCTATAGCCTGGAGAGACAAGGTCCCTGCTTCCAGGGAGCTGACACTCTAGTGAAAGTAGCTGACAATAAACAAGTAAATGAGGTGATTTCAGATGGCGATCAATTCTGTAAAGAAAATCAACAAGACCTGTATCTGTCAAGCCTTGCCTTCCTCCAATAAGATACAAAAACCAATTGACAAGTTTAAGGATTAAAGGGGGCGAGGAGCAGGTGTTTATTGGCAGGATTAGAGTCTCTCAAAGTATAAGTACAAGCTGAATACTCAAACCTCAGGAAATACAAGAACCAGACAGGCTCTGGGACCCCAGCAGCCATATTTGATAGATACTATTTTCTGCAAGGCTCCTAACTACTTCCCCCATCATTTCTTTTTCTCTCATCTGCTCTTTACTTTGGCTTCAATCTTATCTCTCCTTGTGGATTCTGTTTTCTGTTCCTTGTTAGTGAAAGATATGGTCAAAGGACATATTTTACAGTCCTCTGAAGAGAATCTATTCTTATGTTCTCAGTCATAACCCCTAAAGTCCCAGGGCAGGGGTTCTGATTGGTTCACCTTGGGTCAGGTGTCTACTGTGGACCTATCATCTGTGGGCTGAGGAGCATATATCCCATTATACAGACATGGCTGCTGTAGTCACATGGAGGGACACTTCCCAGAAAGTGGAGGTAAAAGCATCCAATCCAACATATGCCTACTATACAGATTAACCAGAGTATGAGAACATTTAATTTGCTTTGGAGTTTGAAGTAACATCCCAAAGAAAAGGTGGTGATGAGACATGTGAAGGGTTGGTCTGGATGTGGAATCCAAGGACCTGAGTTTTGAGCCTAATTCTGCCACTGACCTAATGTATGGCCTTAGATAAGATTCTCTGAATCTCAGTTTCTTCAATGAAAATGTAGAATAATAACTCTAGAATTTTTGTGAGGTTAAGATAGAAGCAAGGATAAGAGGGAACTTTGAAAATTCTGCAGTAAGGTATATTGTTTGGAGTTCTCAGAGTAGGGTGGACACTATAGGGATGAGAGAAGGGGACTTAGTGGAGAGCCCCTCAGAGTCCCTTCCTCATGGTGGAGGCAAGTTCTGCAGGCTCCATTAGCACTGGGCTGGTCAGGATACACCGAGGTTCTGCTTTTAGGAGGAAGCCATGGAAATTCTTCTCTGAAGTTCCCTTTCTCCTGATAGCCAGACCCTTAGCAACCAGCTCACCCAAGCCTGTATTAAATGTAAGCCTCAAATATCATGTCAGAGGAGTAGCTTCTAATTAGCTTTATCATTTCCTGGTATTCACATTTGATTTTATCTGGGACTTCAAAATTGATCACCTCTTCCAGGTTTTTGAGAACACTTGGAACCAGTAGAAAACTCAAACTCAGTAGTAATGCAGACAAGAGACGTTCATTTACCCCAGGAAGAAGGTAGCATTCATTCAGACACCTGGTGGGGTTTCTGCCTCCTTCCCCAGCTGCCCCACAGTCTGCGCCCTTCACTGGTTCACTGTCAGGACATTTGCATGTGTGTTAACAGCCAGTGCAGGGCACGTCTAGGCTGTGGGCTGTTGGCAGGTTTATAATTCGCAAACACAGGCTGGCAGGTAGACGCTTCTCCCCCACACAGAGTGGGACATAAATTGTCCTTAGTAAATGGAGCCAAGCTGTTTGGTGCAATCATCTGCTTGGGGTCTCACAGCCAGCAGGGAAGGGAGGCTGCTACCCCTACCCCACCCAGCTCCTTACAGTGGAATTTCAGCCTCCCTTCTCCTTGAGAACTTAGGATTTTTTCTTTTTTGAGACAGAGTTTCACTATGTTGCCCTTGGGAGAGTGCTGTGGTGTCACGGTGTATGTGGTTGGTGTCCTAGTCGCTGAGCTATGGGCACTGAGCCGAGAACTTGGGGTCTTGATAAGCCAGAAACCTGAAAGTCATCTTAGACCCCTTTCCTCAGCCTCCCATCACACTGATGCTTCTCGGGAGTCTCTCCCCTCTACACTTCATCCCCACTGTCATCACCCATTTCAGGCTGCCACAGTCTTTAGTCTCCATGACTGCATCACTCTCCTGATTTCTCTGACTTTAATTTTTCTCTCTCTTTCATCAGGCCCTTACAAAAACTCTTTGTGCAAACTACTGTGTGCAAATGAGAATAGTGACATTAAAAAATACATTCAAACTCTGATGAGTATGTGGAGCAACTGGAACTCCCATCCATCGCCAGTGACAATGTAAATTGGTACAGCTATTCTGGGAAATAGATTGGCAATTTCTTGAAAAGTTGAGTGGACATTTAATGTATGATCCAGTAATCCTACTCCTGGATGGTTTCCCTGGATAAATAAAAATTTATATTCATATAGAGACCTGTACAAATATTTGTAGCAACTCTATTTATAATTGTTCTAAATGAGAAATAACTCAAAGACCTTGAGCAAGGGAACAAATAGATATCCATATGATGAAATACTACAGGGCAATAAAAAGATCAGTATTGATACAGATAGCTGTTTGGATAAATCTTAAAGGTATTACACTGAGTGAAAGAAGCTAATCTCATCAGGTCACATAATATACAATTTCATTATATGACATTTATAGAAAGACAAAAATTTAGTGATAAAGAACAGATTAGTGATTGCCAGGGGTTAGGAGTAGGGGGAGGATGTGATTCTAAAGGGAGTTTTTTGAGGCAATGGATCTACACATGCATTAAAATTCATGAAAGTGTACAATAGAAAAGAAAGTAAATTTTACCATATCACTTTAAAAAAAGAAAGAAAGTATTCTTTGTTTAAAATTTTAAATTATTTGTAATGGTATTAGAGCTTCTTGGGTCAAGCCCCTGCTTTCCTCATCCTGTTTTTGGTGCCTCTCTCCTAGATCTTTATAAACTGAGAATACTGATATATGTACAGCACTTTTAACACAGTCTGCAGCCTTGCCTCCATGGGGAGCTGTCTACCTCATTGATACTCATCCTTCAAACCTTACGCAAAGCTAGCACTGACAGTGCAGCCATCTTTCTGAATTACCAGGGCAGATAAGGTACACATCTTCCATTCTGCACCAGTTCTGTGTCTTGTAAATTCTTTAATACTGTGTCCTACACGTCATTGTGGTCTATTGCTGGCTTCTCAGTGCAGTACATGAGTTTCCACTTTTTGTCTGTGGGCCTTCTCTGATACTGTGAGCCAGCTTGGACCACAGTCAAGCAGAGCTCAGAAGTGGGTAGTTTCATGTTGGGGCAGGACCAGGTAATGCTCTGCTGGTGGACAGTGCTGGGTGGAGGTCTAAACCCCTCTCAGAGGTCCCATGGAATTGAGCCCTGGCTGTTCCTGGAAGCCGTCGTAAGTATGCCCTATCACAAGGGCACTTCCTGGGCCACTCTCCTTGCTAATTCACTCCTGCTTGCAGGGTTTACCTCCCCAGTACACCACCTAGCCCCACACCCTTTTTTTGGGCTCTGCTTTTTGAGAGTAATCAATGTATTGTTTTTTGGGGGACTGAGTTCCACTTTGTCACCCTCAGTAGAGTGCCGTAGCATCGCAGCTCACAGCAACCTCTAGCTCTTGGGCTAGGGTGATTCTCTTGCCTCAGCCTCCCGAGTAGCTGGGACTACAGGCACCTACCATAATGCCTGGCTGGGCATCCATGTCCCTGGGCTCACATAGCCCATGTGACTGCACATGCCCTAGAAAGATGTGGACTCGGGCGGTGGCTCTCTGCAGCCGAGGCCATCTCCTGGCCACACTTTCTGCAGCTGGATCCTCTCTTGTGGGTCATTGGGGTGACACAACCCCATATTCACTACCAGGCCCTACTGAGACACTTTAGGCTCCAGGCAGGTAATCCAACGAGTGAGGAGGGCTGAATATGCTATAGCGTGGAGTGGTGGGGGCTGAGGTGGCCTGGGGTGCAGCTGCTACTGGACCTCAGGCTGGTGCCAAACTCAAGACTCTAAAAATTTTAGATTTAATTTCAAAATTAAATTTTATATGAAATTTCTGGTTCTTAAACCACTATGTTGTTAGCCAAATATAACACATCTGAATGCCTCTGGGTTGTGGCCTCTGAGTTAGAGGGCTAGAATCATCCTGGGTGGACCTGGGGGCCGGACAAAGGTTGAGGTTTTCCTGAGTGGGTCCAGAGCCCTCCCTCACAGGAGGAGCTCTTGAGGGAAAAGGCTGGGTGGGGTCTCAGAAGTGGCATAAGTTTTCCCAACCCTGGAATCCCACCATCTCTGGGTATTTTCCACTGAATACATATGATGGAAGCCTGGGGGGCTTGTTTGGAAGTGGACACAGCCTTGTCAGGGGGAGGCAGCCTTGGGTGGGCCTGGTGCTTGGCTTCAAGGGCTTGGGAATCAGTGGCCTGTACAGAATGAGGGCACATCTGCTCCTGTGCTCCTTAATTACACCTTCCCTGGGGCAGGGAGAGCTGGGACTGTAGGTGTTTGAGGCAGCTTCACAGGTCCTGTCCACTCACCCTTGCTAACTTAGAAGGCCAGGTTTTTAATTCCATGGGGTCAGGATGCTAGAAGATGATTTCCCTGGCGAGCCCTGCCAGGCAGATCTCTGCTTGGTGCTAGGAAATAGCCGGGACATGCGGGACTGAGAGAGAAATAAGTGCATGACAGGTCTTAACAAAGCCCAGCGTGCACGCTGGGTGGGGCCTCTGAGCTACAGAAGCCACATCATTGGAGCACTACTATTGGAGTAAGTAGAGAAGTGGGTGAAAAGTCATGGAACGGGACCTCACTATCCTTGGTGACTCTGAATTTAGAATGAGAACGACTCAATACTCTGGCTTTCAACTTGCTAGTTACCATAGAGCAGGGCTAAGGGAGCCTTGGGGCACACTGGCCAGGTCTCATGCTATAAGGCTGTCATACCCTGTCTCTTTCCCTCTCACTTGGAAAAGATGAATTCCCTGGCCAAGCGCTCCTGAGAGAGTCCAGAAGAAATCCCTTTCTCTTATTCCCATGCACGGGCAAAGTGAGTCCTTAAGCAACTCTGGTTATTTGTAAAAGGTTTGTTAGGGCACTGACCACATACACTGGGGCTGGCGGGTTTGAACCCAACACAGGCCTGATAAACAACAATGACAACTCCAACAAAAAAATAGCCAGTTGTTGTGTCAGGCACCTGTAGTCCCAGCTACTTGGGAGGCTGAGGCAAGAGAATCACTCAAGGCCAAGAGTTTGAGATTGCTGTGAGCTGAGAAGCCACAGCACTCTACTGAGGGTGACATAGTGAGACTGTCTCATTAAAAAAAGGTTGGCTTGGGTAACAGGCATGGTTCTGGGGAAAAAATTGCATCAACTGCTGCAATGACTTATGGGATTAGGGACATAAAAAGAGGAGTTGAGGGGTGGCACCTGTGGCTCAGTGAGTAGGGCGCTGGCCCCATATACTGAGGGTAGCGTGTTCAAACCCAGCCCCGGCCGAACTGCAACAAAAAAATAGCCAGGCGTGGCAGGTGCCTGTAGTGCGAGCTTCTCGGGAGGCTGAGGCAGGGGAATTGCGGAAGCCCAAGAGCTGGAGGTTGTTGTGAGTCCTGTGAAGCTTTGTTGAATCCTCTGGACTCTTGAGTTTGGAGGCTGCTGAGAAGGAGAGAGGGATATTGTTTGGGAATTCATTTTGCAGAGTATCTTGTGCCAGGAGATGGAAGGGAAAACACTGTTGTGTGCTGGGAGAGTTGTCTATTGCTGCACCCAGTGGTTTTAGTGGCTTAAAACCGTAGTCATATCATTTACTCATGATTCTGTGGGTTTCTGATTTGTATGATGTTTGTGGCTGAGCTGAGGCTGGGAGGTCTAGTCTGGTGACTGTTGCTGGCTGTCAGTGGGGCAACACTCCCCCATAGACTGTCCTGGACTATTTTACATGGTGGCTGTGTTCCAAAGGCAGCAAGAAGGAGGACAAACCCCAGTGCACTATCTACTGCCTGGGCTGCTCATGTTCCGTCCAGTTCGCCAAGCCCAGGTTCAATGTGGGAGGGGCCCATACAAAATCAAGAATTCATTGGGACCATTATTATAATAATCTACCATGATGTCTTAAAAAATCAGTTGGGTGGATCAGATTAAAGATGGCGGCAGAGTAATAGCTTTCCTGCAACTGGGCACGGCGAGTCTGGAAAGACAAGACTCAAGGCAACTCTGGCTGGCAGGATCTGCCTATAATCATCCTTTTGAGGATACAGGGAGCCAACAAGGGACTTCTGGACCCCAAGAAGATGACAAAAACTGTGGAAAACTTGCAAGTGGTTGCATGTGTTTGATCGACCTAATCACACCGGCAACTGTAAGTACAAGCAGCAGTGAGACTGCAAACCAGAAAGGCCTTACCTGTGAACTGTTTTGGTGTTCTTGGACTTGGCACTCACTTTAACTGCCTTGGGGAGAGCTTGAGCTGGAGTGTGGAGAACTTTGGGCATTGTCTGGGGCCCCAGACTGAGCCACTGAGCTGGGCGCAAGAAGCCATTGTGAAAGAACTGCCCTGGCAAGCTCCACCCTCAGGGTGCCAGAGCAAGGATCGGGCGGGACAAAGTAACCTAGGGACTGAGCAGCCTAAAGGTGGGGAGTGAACTGCCTCACAGCTCTAATCCTTAGAGGCAGAGTGAGACTGTTTTTGCACACTGGAGCCTTGGCCTGTTGCCCTGGGTAGAGTGCCTCACAGCTCATAGCAACCTCAAAATCCAGGGCTTGGCGCCACCCAGACCTCCAGAAGAGCTGTGCAGCAACCCCCGAACAGTGACCCGCGCCCACCAGGCCTCCGCATACCCTAATCAGGAACTGTGGGAGCCACGCAACCCTGCATCCTCCCTCCTGTGTCATCCAAGCCTCTACAATAGCCCGTTCATCAGGCCAGGGACTCTGTTAGCTGTGTGACCTTTGGAGCCCTCCCTGCCTCTGCGCAGAGCCCTTCTCCTGGCCAGAGACTTCTGGAGCCTTGGGCCCTCTGTGCCAAAGTCACTGGGTGCCAGGCACTCCCAGAACCATGCACACCACCCCCAGCCCTGTTGCTGGATCTGGGTGTTCCACAAACCGGAGCTGTTCCACAACCAGAACTCCCTAGCTAGAGCAGCCCCAGAGGAACTACACAGGGTCACTCCCTACAAAGATCCAGCAACAATAGAGTGATCCCGTTGGGGTCTAACCTTGGAGAGACACCTCCCCAACTCTAAGGATGGCCAGAGGTAACAGTGAAAAACAATCATGAGGTGAAACCCACAGAAAAACTCTGGCAATTTGAATAATCAGAGTAGATCAACTCCCCCAAGGATTAATGGGGCAGAAACAGCACAAGACCCCATGCACAAATAGCAGAGGTGTCAGAAATTGAATTCAGGATCTGGATAGCAAATAAGATCGAATTAGAATTCCAAAAGTTATCTCAAGAATTCAACGGATTCAAAGACCAAATGACCAAAGATTTTGACACATTGAGACAAGAAGTTGCATCCCTCAAAGATC
>CAUYPK010152705.1:0-49707 GCA_963574355.1 Loris lydekkerianus
GTTGGATCCGTCAATGTTTAATCATCATTAAAAAAGTTTAGTTTTGACGTCACTTTTTTGTAATATTTTAAATTGGTTTAGTTTATTCTTGTCCGAGTGTCCCCCCCCCCCCCCCCCCAACTTCATCCTTTCATGATCTTATCTACTGCAGTGATGCTAAGCTCCTTTGTTCTGGAAGGCAACGGTTTCTCTGTGCAGGTCCAGCCCTACAGGTTGATTATAGACCTGCAACCTGTAATTCAATAGAGGAGGGCCCTGTTTACAAAGTCCAGATTTCCTGTGCTGTCAGTTAGGGCAATCAGCACGAAGACCAAGAGCTTTTAGAACTAAATAAACAATGAGAAAAACATTCAGGGCTGCCAGTAACCCTTCACAGGTGATTTAACAGCTTTGGACTACAAAGCATCAGCTGTCGATGTCTGCCGAGTATGAAATCTGACATCCTGTCTTGCCATGTTCTGCCCGCGCTGCACGGCTTGATCCCTTGCTGAGGTCCACTGGAGCTCCCTATGTGCACTGTGCCTTCACGTGGCCCTGTTAAGACAGGCACCCACACCTGCATGCTGTCACGTGTTCATGTCAGGTGGCTTTCTGATATGGGGCATCAGATTATTTAAAGTTGGTAGATTAAAACTAAGTTGGGAACTCCCCCCTCACCTGTGCAGAAAACATCTCCACCAACAAGTTGCTGCCCTTTGAGCTGTTCCAGGTAGACTTACATGCTAGTGCACAGGTTTCCATGTCTCCCAGGGGCAGTAGAGGCTGGGGAAGCAGAAAGCAATGGAGATTGCTGGACCCTTAGGGCAGGGTGTAACTATTTACACAATTAGTGTTTTTGTTTAAGGCCCTGTGCTTCTGTGTTTTTAATTAACTTGTTTGCTTTCTGGTGCATTTGATAGCATTGCTGAGGGTCTGGAAAATGCTTGCAGTAGCTGTATATGTGACTGTTAGATGCTTCAAACCCAACAAGAAACATCAGCAAGTTAAAGTCCAGGGATTTGATTCCGTCTAGATCAGCATCAGCAAACTCCTTCCTCTGAGTTTAAAACCAACCAATCAACAGAAAAGGTGTGTCTGCCTATGCCTTCCAGACCACCGCCGCGCACAGCTCAGCCAGTGTGGGTGTGTGTGGAGCATCTTCACAAGGAGTGACTGCAGGTCACACTGCCCGTGCTTCTGTCTGTGTTTCATGGCAACTTTCAGTAGAGTGTCACAAACACACTTTCTAGTCAAAGGGAGCTCATTTTAAACCCCTTCCTAAGTTTAAGTAAAGAGATGTGAATAAATAATAGAAGAAAAAGAGTAAGTGGAAAATACAGGTCGCCAGATGTCCCCAGGGTCCTGCCAGGTTGTGCAGAGCATCCCACCCGAGGTGCTCCGTGACTCAGGCACCTTCCTCTCCAGGTCCCCCCAATCAAAACATTAGGTGTCTTTCTTTTACAGTTCACACTAGTCTGCCTAGAAGTAAATTGCTATTTTCATTGGCATTCTTTGACTAGTATTGAATCTGAGAATCTTTTCATATACAGGTAATGCCAAAGAAATGTATGGAAGTAAAAATCAGTCATTTCCAAAAAGTGTATAAATGACGGGTAAAATGGATATGTGTAGTACGTCTAGGTACACTTGACGAGTAACGTTACTTTGAATTCAACCTTAAAAAGTAGTACTTAGATAACAGCACTTAAAATGTGTATTTTTTTTTTTTTTTTGGCAGCCTCTGTGTTTGCTGAGGTTTGGGACTTGATTTTATAAATTTTTTCTATATTTTTCTATTCTTTATTGGGTTTTGTTGATACTTTTCATGTAAATTCACAAGTTTATATATATTATAAATGTCAGTATTTTACTGTGGTCTAACTTTCAAATACAGTAGAACCTCTGTAAGTTAACCACTCAAGGGATTGTAACAAATTGGTCAGTATACAGAGGTGGTCACCGTAGGGACCTAGGCCTGCTGTACTGATATGTACATGTGGTGCAAGTCTGGTCTGTGAAAAGTAGGTCAACTCCAGGAAGTGGTCAGTGTAGGGAGGCGGTCAGCTGTGGAAGTTCTACTGTATATATTCAAGGTTTATGTGTTTTTGACAGTGCTTTGGCATCTTCTGTCTTGCAACATAACTTTTATTTTTATCAGATTAGGTCGGATAATATCAATTCCTGAGAGGAGAGGCAGGCTGTGAAAGCCTCTTCACAGATTTGGTGGCGTTGAACTTAGTGAGAGGTTGGTTAAAACATACCCGTGAAATAATGTGAGCACGGATTTATAGTGTTGCCTGGTTACACAGGGGATAGTAAGGGGGCATGTGGCACGGGAGTTCAGGAGAGACCAGGGCTGACAGTGAGAGGCCCCGGACTCGCTGTGAATGGTCTGGGCTTCATCTCATAGGCAGCAAGGAGTCATTCAGTGTTTTGAGAAGTAGAGGAATACCATACCAGATGTATATTTTGGAAAGATTATATTGCTGGGATTAAGAACAATTAGAAGGATGAAGGAGGAGGCAAGCTGTGTTAAAAATGATGGGAATCCAGACCAGGGAAATGGGACATTTGTAGAGGCAGGCATAAGAGGTAGCAAATTAAAGATGGAGCATGGGAAAGAAGGGTTGAAGAGGTGTGTCACTTGAAGATTGAGTGGATGATGAGGTTGGTGGGAAGGAAGGCACTGGAATCTTAGAGTGAAGGGGACGGGTAGAACCCAGATTTGGCTTAAAACATGGGGCATTTGTGATGCAGTCAGAAATACAGATTACAGATGGAGATAATCTAATCGTCATCCGAAAACTGCCGGTGAAAAGCTTGAGTGGGGTTGAGATGTAAATTAAGAAGATATGAGTTGATGAATGGGAAAAGGACATGATTGAAAGATTTATGAGGAACTGGAATATATCATGAAATAAGGAACAACTTTATTAGTAGTTAGAGAAGTTTAAAATAAAACAATGCCATTTTTATTTATGAAACAATCTATCCAAAAACATCACTTTACTTCTGTCTTGCAATATTACTTTTACTTATCTGTGATGGTTTGTACCAAGTTTTCTCAAAAACATGGATTTGAGGGACCCCATAAAAGGACTAGCCCAGCTTAAAGATTATTCCAGTGGTTTTTTACTGTATTTCTTTTGATCATTCTTGTTATAACACTAAGTACCAATTTAGGTATTCCTATAGTATATACCAATTATCATGTGGAATCACAAGGAAATATATATTGTGGATGTTACATTTCATTATAACAACAGATTTTCATAAAAGATTGTGTTCTTCTACAAAACCAACTTCCACTTTTGGGGAAAGAAAAGGTTTTTTTTCCTCTATTCTCAAAGAAATAAGGCTATTTTTCCTTTGTAAATGATTATATAACTAATTTCAAAATGGAAAATAAATTGTTCTTGTTTCAGTGCCCTTTTCCCTTCTTATCTGTTAAAGAATCACGGGCTGTGATGTTAACAGCTGGACTTCTAATTCTTAGTCTTTTCTCCCTTCTCTGTGAGGACGATAGTTTCAAACCTAAGAAGATTGATTTGTAAGCATTAATGGCATTACATTTTTTACGTAAGAATATGTTGTCCAGAAGTATCTTGAGACATTTATTTGCTGAGAAAATCCCACCTGAAAGGAAGCCGAGCTTCCCACTGGAGATGGGGAGCCCCCATCTTGCTGCTGCTAGCTGCTGGAGCCCTCCCCAGCTGGACAGCTGTCCCTACCCAGGCCCCAAGAAGCACATGCAGACAGTGGGATTTTTGCCATCCATGACTTCAAGGCCTCTGAGCATTTTTTACTTTAGGCTATCACCTTGATGTTGCTACTTGCCAGGCACTGTTGAGATTTCAGTGTAAGGTGAAAGTACGGTAAGGAAGCCTCCAGGGAGCCAGTGTCCCTGGAAATGTTATTGGTGCTCTGAAGTATCATTACTGACCACAGGGCCTTGGCTCCATCAGCATCAGCCCCTAATTATGGAGGAAATTAGTGTCTAAATCTGCACACCCAGGTCCGGGCATGGAGCAGGTGTGCAGTACAGATGACCCCGTCAGTGGCTTCTGTGCTGGGCAAGGCCGGGTCAGAGTCACGTGCCATGGGCAGAAATGGAGCTCCAGGTAGCCTGGAAGGACATCTGTGAATGGTGCCTTGGAAAGCTGGCATTTCAGGTCATCAGTTGGAGCAACAGGATTGTGCCAGGTGCTATCACAGGCTGTCACTCCACTAGAGGCTGGGGCAGGGAGAGGTGTATCAAGGAAGAATAGGGTAGCGTTTTCACTTCCAAAAAGGGTATAACTTATATTTGGCTTCAAACAAAAAGGCTAATTAAGAAAAACATGAAGAAGTATATCTAGAAATGTTCTGTCATATGATAGAGGCTAAAAATGAACTATCACTTCAAAGAAGAAACCATGAGGCGTGAATAGTCCAGAAAGGTTTACTGAAGAAGAAGACACTGCCACTGGGCCCTGGAGGGTGGAGCCATGACAGGCACCACCACGTGGGCCTCGGTCTCTGAGAAGACCCATGAGCAAGGCGCTTGCAGATGTGGGTCATATTCCCGTATGATTTTATATTGCAGTAAGCTCTGCAATTGTAAACATGTGCCATAAAGGTACTTCAAAATATACATAAAATCAAAACTTACCTAAATGCTGACATAAGACTCACAGGATTCAGTGACTTTAAAACTGAACTCTAAAATAGCATGTTTCCATCACCTAAACACAGTGAGAACAGCCCACATCACAAAGTCTCAAAGCTGCAGATGCTGGCATGGATGTGGAGATAAGGGAACATCCTTTTACACTGCTGGTGGGACTGCAAACTAGTACAACCTTTTTGGAAGGAAGTATGGAGAAACCTCAAAGCACTCAAGCTAGACCTCCCATTTGATACTGCAGTATCATTACCAGGCATCTACCCAGACTAGGCTATTTATTGCAGTTCATTTACAATCACCAAATTGTGGAAACAGCCTAAATGCCCCCCAACCCAGGAATGGATTAACAAGCTGTGGTATATGTACACCATGGAATACTATTCAGCTTTTAACAAAGATGGAGACTTTACATCTTTTGTGTTAACCTGGATGGAGGTGGAGCACATTCTTCTTAGTAAAGCGTCACGAGAATGGAGAAGCAAGAATCCGATGTGCTCTGTTCTAATATGAAGGCAGCAGATGCACTAACACAGGGGTGAGCAGGGGAATGAGCAAGCAGAGAGAGGGGGAGAGGGTCATGGTGTATGGCACACCTCTTGGGGGCAGGACACAATTATAAGAGGGACTTTAACAAGAGCAATCAGTGTGACCTTATTCTTTCTACCCTCAATTAATCCCAAACAATAAAAAAAAAAAATCAGAGGAAAAATAAAATAAAATAACATGTTTCCCATTTTCCATTCTTTCTATTGGCTTAAAATGGGAAATCACATATAGCAAAACAGTATTTAGTGTTTGTGACAGATTTCTTCACAAGCTTCATCTGAGAGATGATGGGTCTTTGGTTTTCAGACAGCTACAGATGGAGCAAGGAGTCTCTCTTGTTGGAGGTGATCTCTAGGAGAGGTATTTACAACAAGTGCCTGCCACTGCGGGTCTGTTAGCATTCCATAAGGCCCCCTTCTTTCGCCACTTTTTCACATAATGTATCCTTAAAGGCTTGAAAATTGCCTGCCTTTATGGTAAGTGTTAAACTCTTCTACAGTGCATTCTGTTAAAGCAATCTAACCTCAAAACCCATTATTAAAATAGTTCCATTTGTAAAAAAATGAAAACATTCTATATTCCCTTTCTGAAAGCAGCACTAGTGAATATGCTTTGTATGAAATTAACTTATCTCCTTCAAAATAAAAAAATCCAATAATCATTATCAGAGATTACTCTGTCACTATCATTTTCAAAGTTGTGTTCAGTTCCCACAACAGTCAGGGACTTTAAAGGCTCATGTTTTGTCACTGAGTCCCCCATCCTGCACATTGGTCTTGGGGGGCTCACTGATCCTCCATGGCCAATGACTGGGTTGCTGCCTGTTAAGTGGCGAGATTGTCATCACTGTCGTTATGAGCACTGCCTCTGTTTCCTCCTCATCACGCAGCAGGTAGAGAGATAAAAATGTTGTAGCATCTAACAAGCAGACAGTGAATTTTTGTTCTAAAATGGCAAATTAAATCTGTCTCTAGTGGGTCCAAATTGTGTAAAATAAAAAAGAAACTTTTATTACTGATAAATCTTGTCATTTCTATTCAGTAGTGTTTTTAAAAAATTGGTGAATTAGAACTTTTCTTCTTCCAAAGAAACTCATCAGCCCTGCTCATTGTTACTCCTGAAAGGCTTCTGTCCCTGGTATAAAGTCATCTGCAAAAACATTTTTTTTTTACCTTCTATCGTCATTTAGTTTCCCTAATAATACTGCTACGGTAATAGCACAATGTTTTTCAAAAACCAAGCCAACCAGTTATGCTGCCTGGGTGAAAGGCTGCAGGAAACACTTCACTCTTGTTTTAATAACCAGTTCTGTGACTCCATGCCTCAACAGTCCACCACCCTATGTGACAGTCACTTTTGCAATCGAGTAGCCTCCAGCTTTTGCTGTCCCGCACTCTGGTTCTGTCATTCAGGGCTTGCTTTAAAGGTCTTTTCCTGCCATCGCCCTTTCACTGGGAAGAGGAAGAGCCGGGGAGGGTCCAGGTTAGATGTTATCTGAAGCTGGTCAGCCATCTTGCTACACACAGTATTTCTTACTGAAGAATTTGGTGACTCGCTTTGTAATCTCCCAAACAAGATAGGAAGTGGTGAAACCACATGATAAAATTGCCTGGGAAACGCGATACCCTGTGAACTTTTCTGGTTGTTTGCTGCCTCCTTGGACCCTGGCACACAATCAGTGCTCAGTGTTGTATTGTTGCTTTTGTTTATAGTGTTACTTTGATGTAATGAGTCAATCTGTCTTTGGGTGGTCGTGAAGAATAAGACTTGATAAGGAAGAAATGTTCACCACAGCCAAAGCTAAACCAAATTAAATATTTAGTTTTTGCAGACATAGTAATCAGTAGGGAAAGGAACAGGAGTTCTGGGTTTGAATTTGGAGAAGAGTCACAAACGACAGGTGTTCCGTGAGAATCCAGGATGACCTCACCCTTTCTTCCTTGGCAGGCCAGTGACTGAGGAGAGGGCCGCCTTGGCCATGGAAACAACCAATAGAGGAGAAAAGAGAGTTTTGTCGCCATAATGTTTCTGGTGGTATTGCTGTTGGCCCAATACTGGGCCACCTACCTAGAGCTACTTGGGGGCTAGCAAAGATAAAAGGGAAAGAGCTGTCAGACCTGGCTCATTTAAATGCTTTTTATAGATGTTTTTAAAAATTACACCAGTCTGTTTTAATATTTGGTGCTTGGCAGTTCATAAACAACTTTTATCGTATTACTTGACAACCCTCTGAGGTAGGTAAGTCACATATTCTTATTTTATAGAAAATCAAATTGACTTTAGAAAGACTAAGGGATCTGTCCCCATTTCCATAGCTGACAATTGACAGAACTATCTGTAGGATTTCTCCTGTTCTTTCCTTTGTGAGCTGCACTCTCATGGCCAGGAACCACACCCTGCTAACTTTCCCTAAGCTCACACTAACTGAAGCACATCTCTGAGGTGAGTGCTGTGAATATTAACACCTCTGCTTACTTACAGCCGGTAAAGTTACCAAGAGAGAGGAAAAAAAGGCTTTGCTTTCTTTTTTTAAAATTTTATTTATTTATTTATTTTTGAGACAGAATCTCATTTTGTCACCCTCAGGGGAGTGCTTTGACATCACAGCTCACAGCAACCTCAGTCTCTTGGGCTCAAGCAGTTCTCTTGCCTCATCCTCCCGCGTAGCTGAGACTACAGGTGCCCACCACAACACCCAGCTATTTTTAGGGACGGAGGTCTAGCTCTGGCTCAGGATGGTCTTGATCTCATGTGCTTAGGCATTCCAGCCAACTCGGCCTCCCAGAGGGTGCTTGAGTCACTGCACCCAGCCTTCACATCCTTTTAAAAGTAACTAGATGATCCAAATCATTCCTGCCAAAAACTATCCTAAAATTTAATAAGATCAGTATATTAAATGTTGAATTTTTATTTACAAATACATAAAATATTGATTTTATGTCCATTACTTAATTTGTTAGTAAGATCATATGTGCTTTGTCATTTAGAGTTCATTTAGGTTCAGCATATATTTCAGACATTTTTATAGTTTTATTTCTTTTTATGTATTTTTTATTTTTTATTAAATCGTAACTGTGTACATTAATGCATTTATGAAATACAATAAGTTGATTTGATATACAATGTGGAAACTGCCTAACATAACTCTTATGCTGTAAAATTCACCCTTTAAAGTATATAATGCAGTGATTTTAGTATATTCATAAAGTTAGACAACCATCAACAATATCTAATTTTGATATATTGTCATAATCTACCCCCCCCAAAAAATCCTAAACGCCTTAGCTTTTACTCTCTATAATACTCTTCCCAGCTTAAAACAATGTCAAGATTACTATTAACTCCCAATAGCATGTAGAACGGTTAGTCCAATGTACTTCCATCCCTTCCCCGTCCTCTGTATGATTGTGATGAAAATTACATGTTCATACGTTATAACACACCAAAATAGTTTTGTGATTTTTACAAAAGCTATTTAGTAGGAATTTTAATTCACGTGACTTCAACTTATCATCTAGCCTTTTGTTTCCCGTCAGTAGATACTGCTGGTCAGGCATGCTGGTCACAAATTCTGTTTCTGTGTTTCTGGAAATACCTTTCTCCTTCATTTTTGAAATATAGTTTTGCTGGTAATAGAATTCTTGGTTAAAAGTCTTTGTTACTTTCATCATGTCCAGTATGTCATTCAAGTGCCTTCTGCCCTTCATGGTTTCTGGTGCAAAGTCAACTGTTACTCTTATTTTGATTTCTTTGTACACATTAAGTCATTTATCTCTTTTCCTCAGAATTTACTCTTTGTCCCTGCCTTTTGATTATTTTGCTTTGAAGTGTCTAGGTGTGTATCTCTGAGTTCATCCTAACTGGTATTCACTGAACTTTTTAATGTGTGAATTAGTGTTTTCCATGAAATTTGGAAATTTTCAGCTGTTGTTTCTTCAAGTATCTTTTCTGTTGCCCTCTCTCCTCTCCTTGTGACCTCCATTATGCATTACATTCGATGTTGTCTCACAGTCTCTAAGGTTTTGTTCATTTTTCTTCATTCTTTTTGTTTTGTTCTTCAGATGTGATAGTTTCTGTTGACTTATCAAGTTCACTTTTTTTTTTTTTGCTGCCTGCTGAAATCTGTTAAGCCCACCTAATTATTTTACCATGTCAGTTATTGTACATTTCAACTCCAGAATTTTCATTTATTTTTATTTAATAAAATATTAGATTAATGTATAGTTATCGATTCTCTATATTTAGTGAGACACTATTATTGTACACTTCAGTTCTCTAAAAGCAGTCATCTTCAGTTCTTTAAACATTTGTATAGTTGATTTAAACTTTTTGTCTAATAAGTCCAACATCTGGGCCTTCTCTGGATACTATCTATTAACTGCTTTTACTCCTCCGTATGGTTCCTGCTTTCCTCTTTTTTATTTTTTATTTTTTGGCATGTTTTAAAATTTCTTGATGAAACCTGGATGTTTGAAATAATATATTGTAATGACGTTGAAATCAAATCTCCCCTGACCTCCCTTGTTTGTTGTTGCTGAGGCTTTTTCTTCATTACAGCTTGGTTCAGTGACTTTCCTGTATTAATTCCACAGATTCTGTATTCCTTGCAATGTGTGGCTGCTGTTTCCTCTGATAGTTTTTTTCCCTTTAATCTTCTTCTTATTTTGTGTCCTGGCTTCTTAAGAGTTGCCACTGAATCATTATAGTTTGTAGGCAGCTGATGATTGTTCATAATATTCCATCAAGTTCTGGAAGCCAGTTTTTCTTCTACCCTCTTCCAAAAAGACTTTTGTGTGAATTCACCCCTTCAAATATCAGAGAGTTTATAACTCAATGTTAGCATTTACTTGCTGCTTGATTCAGGCATCAAGAACAGTGAGAGATATGTTATTGACATCCTTTCTGGACTTTCCTGGGCACATGCATAGACATGAACATGTTTGCAGCCTTTTAGATCACGTAGAATATGTTGGAACGTTTGAAAGTCCCTTATAATGGTCTTATTTCAATTACCAATGTATTCCTTTTAAATTTGGGCCCAGACTTGTATTTATTCCAACTGAATTCAATGCCTTAGGCAACCACTATGTTATTGGATCCAACTTATTTTTACTGTTTTCAATACACTCTGAGGACATGAACTCAGAGTAAGGTCAAATAGCTCAATGCCTTGGGAATAAAGTGTTTCAAAGGAACTACTACAAATATTGTCAAAATATTAAGAGTTATGTAAGGTTAAGGCCCTACATGAAGCTCCCACACAGCCCAGCCTCTGCTCTACTGCTTGCCAGTTTTTCATGGCCACTTTGCTCCGTTGTTTACCCTACAGCATTGGCTAGGGTCTTTACATGGCATTTCTCCCTCCATTATTCCTGGGAATATCTTCATAAATTTCTTCCAGAGAAGGATAAAATAGTCAAGCAAAAAATGCTGTCCCCGCCTTGTTTAATGTGTTAATGTATATTTCGAACTTGGGTTATCTGCACAGTTCAAGGGAGATCTTTGTGATGTCCCATTTTTATAGGGGTCTAGCTCTGGCTCGGGCTGGTCTTGATCTCATGAGCTTAGGCAATCCGCCTAACTTGGCCTCCCAGAGTGCTGGGATTGCAGGAGCGAGCCACTGCACCCAGCCTTCACATCCTTTTAAAGGTAACTGGATAATCCAAATCATTCCTGCCAAAAACTGTCCTAAAATTTAATAAGATCAGTACATTCAATGTTGAATTTTTATTTACAATACATATGTCTATTACTCAATTTGTTATTAAAATCATATGTGCTTTGTCATTTAGATTCAGTATATAAGTACATTTAGGTCATTTTTATAGTTTTTAAAGTGTAAAGTCAGTTTATTATTGCTCAACTCTGTCACCTGTTTAACATCCAACAGGTGATGCTCAAAACCGATCTGTGTGCCATAGTACTAAAAACACAGGAAAATTAAATGATGGTCAAGAAAATCCTGTGTTATTTCTGAGACTTATTTAATGCTAGGTTTGAGCATAAATGCCATTATCAATTACAAGATGCAAATTCATTCAAGCAAATGTGATCCACTCTGCTGAGTGGTTTCCAGGGATCAAAAATGATGAAGAGCAGACCCTGCATATAACTGAACCAGACTTCTCACTAATGGCCATTGGATCTAATTCTGAATGTGAGGAAATTTAGATTGTTTACCTTTTCAGGGTCCATTGATTTAACCCCTTTGTACAACTCAGGAAAATCTACAATATTTTTACAAGATTATGTTGTGCTCAATCTAAGCTATATAAATTCCCTTTTCTAATATATGCAGAGATAGACTAGTGCCCCAGAAGATGGAGTTCATTGCCAGTATTTGAGCACAATTCTGATTAGTAGATCCTATATTGATAAAAGAATATCCTTGCTATGTTTTTTTGACTTTTTTTTTTTTTTTTTTTTTGCAGTTTTTGGCCTTGGCTGGGCTTGAACCTGCCACCTCTGGCATATGAAGCTGGCACCCTACTCCTTTGAGCCACAGGCGCCGGCCTAATTTTGACTTCTGTATTTGAATCACTGTATTAAATAGTTTTTCTAATGATTCATAAGTTTGGTTGCTTTATGTTGTCCCAAATATCAGGAAAGCTTTGCTCTTTTTAAAAATTATTTTTTCTTTATTTTCATCTACTGCGTTATTTCAAAAGACCTGTCTTCAAACTATATTTGCCCTCAGGGACACTGATGATTCGTAAATTCACTTTATGTTGTCCCAGATATCTGGAACTCCTTTGCTCATTTCTTTTTTATTCTTTTTTTTTTTTCTGTCTTAAAACTATCAGAGTCTTTCTTCTGCCTGATCTAGTCTGTTGTTGAAGCTTTCGAAAGTATTGTTTTTCTTTTAATGAATTCTTTCGTTCTAGAATTCTCTTCAGTTTCTTTTCTAAAATATCTGTCTCTGGTAAATTTCTCATTCATATTCTAAATTGTTTTTCTGATTTTCTTGTATTGTTTTTCAGAATTTTCTTGTCTCTCACTGAGCTCTTTTAAAATTAATATTTTGAATTCTTTCTCTGGGATTTCAAACATTTCTGTTTGATTAGTGTCTATTGCCGGCTGTTGTGCCCTTTAGAGATGTTGTGTTTCACTGCTTTTCATGTTTCCTTGTCCTTCTGTTGATACCTGCAAATCTGATGTAACAGTAGTCTCTTCCTATTTTTTAATTTACTTTCCTCAAGGACTTTTTCTTGAAGGTGTATCCACCTGTTGGTTGGGTAGGGTATTTGCTTTGAATCTGGTGTGTGCAGTTGTGTAATCTCTATGATTTCATTGGCTGTAAACAGCATTAGTGGTGTCTAAGGATGCAGTTTTTAGTAGACGCTGTGATGGGCTCGTGCTAGGGACTGAGAAGCCAGATAAGCTGCTGTTCAGGCCCCTGTGGTGACAGTGGTGGCTGAGCATGCCTGTCTTTGTGCCCTAGGGCTCTGCACGCTGGTTGCCATGTTGGTGGTCATTGCAGGGTTGATTCGTGGACCTCCAGGACACTTGCTTGGATGTCAGTATTGGTAGCAGTGAACCTGGCCCCTGGGGGTGGCAGTGTGGTGTCGGCACTGGCAGTGGCCATGATGGGATGATTCTCTGGGTGTCATGTAGTATGCTTTAATGTTGGTGGTCACGTGGATGTGCTGGATGGGCCAGTCTCTGGGCCTGCAGGGTGCACTCTGAGATAGGTTCTGGCTGAGGTGGTAGCAGCCGGAGTTCAGGCCCATCCTCAGGCCTGCAGGAGGAAGATGTGCTCAGGTGCCCAAGGTGGTGGATTGCACTGGGCAATCGCAGGTCCCTTGGCTGTTCTGTGTCTGGATGGGCTTGTGCTCAGGCCCCAGTGGTGGTAGAGTGGGCACCAGTCCTAGTAGGTGGGGTCAGGGTGATCCTCTGGCCCCAAGCAAAGTGTTCAGATGAGGGGTGACAGTAGCAGTGCTGAGGCTCCGCCACTGGAGAGGGTCTGGCAGCTCTCAGTGGCCACAGTCTGGGCTTCTCATCCTCCCACCCTGGCTGTAGGAGTCCACGCTCAGAACTGAGTCCCGAGGCACCTCATCTCTGCTGGACTGCCCAAGTCCTGTCTTCCTTCCTTCAGGGCTGGCTTGCCAGCACCCCAGTTGCTCCCTGTCCCAGGAGCAATAGCCAGAAATTGTATGCTGCCCAGGCTCCAGCACTACCAAGTTCCAGGACAGCTTACAATTCACAAGAGGCTGGATTTAAAAATGGCCATTGCTATAGCTGCTTAGGTCTCAAAAGGGATGTGGGCCTAGCACAAGCTCCGACCCTAGAGCAGTTCTGCCCAGTGGACAACTGGCCGCGCCCTATGTCATTTTCAGGGGTTGGGAGGCTTGAGGGGTGGGGATGTGGGGCAGAATGTCATACCTCATCCTGCATTGGGGGTGCATCTCCCAGCTCCCCATCAGGGAAGCTGCGTCTCCTTTCCCACTCCGTGTCCCCTCGTGGATTCCAGCACTTTCCTGGATCATGTCCTCAGCACAGGACAGCCTGTGCATCGCTCTGGCTCTGCTAGGTGGAGGGGGCAGGCGCCACACACCCTAGTCAGTCGTCCTGGGCCCCTGGAAGGGCACCTTTGATACAGTTCTAAGCTGCCCTCTCTGCTCAGACAAGAGCCACAGGCATGACCCAATTTTAGCCATTGTTTTGGGGCACTGAGAAGCCAGGACCATAAAGAAAACTACAGTTCCCTGACAGCAAATGAAGCAGCAAAATGTGCCTTGCCTTCTCGGTTGTAGACCAGGCGAACTCTAGGCAGGGTGTACAGGGCTTTGCTGCCCAGGGCTGGAGTCCTGCTTCAGCCCTGTCATGGCACTGTGCACTGATGTGTTTTCCTTCTTGAGTTCCAGTTTTCCTCTTTGTAACATGAAAATAATTTCTTCCTGACTGCCTCAGAGAATACTTGTTAGGGCTGAATGTGGAAGCAGATTGTGGACTGTAACACCCATGTGGACCCAGCATTGTTGCTTGTCACAGGGTCCCACCGTCCTGGGCACTGGCCCCCATTACAGTCAAGAGTATCAGCTACAGCTTTGTCATACCCAGCAGTTTCACCATAAGATAGACTTCAGCTTATAACGTAGTCTGCCGTTGGTCTTCATGCTGAAATTCTACAACTTAGTGGGAGATAGGAACAAATGTGAGCTCTCAGTGGGAATATTAACATATTCGGGATGCTATAAGAACTACCAGAAAACTTTAATTGGAAACATACTGTTACATCATGTTATTCTGTTACCAAAGGAAGCATTTCGACATGTTATGTTGATACGACACTACTATTAAATTAAAAGTTATCACCAAAATAAAATTTAAACACTCAAAAAAAGCCACTTAGCTAATACCATTTCTTGGGCCACGTTACAAAGTATTGCTTTATAAATTATTACAATAATATGTAAAAATGCCACCATTCTAGTCATTGAATAGTAGCCCCTGTCAATGAATGTCAGCTGTTTTATAATTTGCATTTTCTTCTATAATTTCACTTCAACCTACTATTTAACATGCGCAATGTAGTGTGGGAAACAGCTCCCGTTTCTTCTCTGAAAAGAAAAAACATGCAATCTGATTATGTTGCAACAGGTACAAAGAGCTGACACTGAATTCAGATTTCCTTAGTTGTTAAAAATGTAGTTTGAGACACAAACATACCATTGGGTGAGTATGTGAATAAAGTATATGTCTTGGTCTGCATATTGCAAAGAAAAACCTTAGTTTTTTAATTTTTTCTTTTAGTTAATACTGTTTCTAAGAGAAAGAAGGGAAAAAGAGGGAGATTTTTAAAAATGTAGCATGTTTATCTTTCCTGTATACTCATTAACATGCTAATGTGTGTGGATATGATATTATAATGCATGACATGTCTCGTTTTTTTAAACATTAAAACTAATATCCTTTACATAAAGATATTTTTGAGCTTTCTAAAAATATTTTTTGTTCTAGATGGGCAACTTGAATACCAAGCATTTTATATATTTCATGGGCAGATTAAGTACTCCAGTTGACAAAGCCCCCCACACACATTAGAAATGCATACTCCTCAAATGCGTTTAACACCGGGAAGTTAATACTGCTCAGGAGCATTTCTTTCAAGCTTTTAATCTATATGTAGGTAAGCCCAAAGGTGTGAAGATCACATTGATTTTATAGCTTCTTTGATAGTGATAACATCATAAGTGTCTTTCAAATTTATTATAGCAATGTGAAGAGAATGGTAGAATTTTTATAGGTGTTCCTGTTTTACAAAACTCAATAAGGCTGTGAATGAGAAGCTCAAGTGGAGTGTCTGTGTCCATCTCCCAACAAGGATGTGTGCTAGGAGGAGAGCCGCACTGTCGGAAGGCATCACAGGCCTTCACTGTGAATCACGCCCTGCATAAGCCATGGGAGCATGTCTTCTCTCAGGGACAGAAATGGAAGTCTTGACAAGAAGAGCTTGTGACGTGAACTCGGAGGGGAGAGTGAAGCTGCCTGTCCTGAGTCCCTGTGGCCTAATTAAAAGATAGAAACATGCAGCCCACGAAATTAAATTTTAACACAAAACTAGAAAGAAATTAAATTAGGAAAAAAATTGAAATGCTTAGGGATAAATTTTTAAAAATATATTCAAGACTTGTGTAATGAAAACTACAAAACACCCCTTAGAAGTGTTAGTAAGGAGGACCTATCAGATGGTGGGTACTCCACGTTTACGGATGGGAAGGCTCAGTGTGGCTGAATGTCAGTGACCCCCAGACTAATCTCAGATGGTGGGTACTCCACGTTTACGGACGGGAAGGCTCGGTGTGGCTGAATGTCAGTGACCCCCAGATTAATCTCAGATGGTGGGTACTCCACATTTACGGACGGGAAGGCTTGGTGTGGCTGAATGTCAGTGACCCCCAGATTAATCTCAGATGGTGGGTACTCCATGTTTACAGACGGGAAGGCTTGGTATGGCTGAATGTCAATGACCCCCAGATTAATCTCAGATGGCGGGTACTCCACGTTTACGGACGGGAAGGCTTGGTATGGCTGAATGTCAGTGACCCCCAGATTAATCTCAGATGGTGGGTACTCCACGTTTATGGATGGGAAGGCTTGGTATGGCTGCATGTCAGTGACCCCCAGATTAATCTCGAGGTTCAGCACAATTCCAATCAAATCCTCAGAGACTTTTGGTAGAAATTGATAGGCTACTTCTAAAATTTGTGTGGGAATGCGAAAAACCTATAATAGCCAAAACAACTTTGAAAAAGAAATCTAGCTTGGAAGACATACATATCTGATTCAAAGACCTACTCTAAAGCTATAGTAGTTAAGACGTGTAGAGGGCCGGGCATGGTGGCTCACACCCATAATCCCAGCACTCTGCAAGGCCAAGGTGGGGGGATCCCTTGAGCTCAAGAGTTCAAGACCAGCCTGAGCAAGAGTGAGACCCATCCTATTAAGAATAGTAAAACTAGCAGGGCATTGTGATGGATGCCTCTCAGCTACTTGGGAGGCGGAGGCAAGAGGATCACTTGAGGCTCAAAGTTTGACATTGCTGTGAGCTCTGATGATGCCACCGACCTTTACCAGGGTGACTGAGTGAGGACTGTGTCTCAAAAAAAAAAAAAAAAGAGAGAGAGAGAGAGAGAGACAGACATATGGAGGCATGGAACACAACAGAAAAGCCAAAAATAGACACCGTGCAAAAACACAGGTGGTAAGCTGATTTTTAAACAATGATCATTCATTCTTTGTAACAAATGGTTCCAGAATATTTATATATTAATATGGACAAACAATGAATTTTGACCCTTAACATCACTTGCAAAATTATCTCTAAATGGATCGGAAACCTAAATATGTAAGTTAAACCTCTAAACTTTTTAGCACAAAACATAAGAGAAAATCTTTCTAACCTTATGAGGGTCAGAGATTTTCTACACAGGACATAAAAAGTGCAAGTGGTAAAAGAAAAATAATTGATAAATTGAATTTCGTCAAAGTTGAAATCTTTTGCTCTTAAAAAGATACTATTAGGAACAAAAAAGAAATCACACATATGTGTATGTACTTAACAAATCACAACTCAATAAACGAGACAAAAATTCAACTAAAAAGTGGTGAGAGACAATATGCAGGTGGCCAATACATGCATGAAATGGCGTCAACATCCCCAGACGTCAGGGAAGTGCACTTAAACCTACAGTGAGATAGCATTACACACCCACTCAAATAGCTGACCCCGGGACAGTTGCCACTACCAGCTGTTACTGAGGACGTGGTCATCTGGAACTCTCGGACATTGCTGGTGGGAATGTGAAATAGTACAGCCATGTTGTATGAGAACATGTACCTACCATATAACGCAGCAGTTCCACTTCTGGGCATTTATCCCAAAGAAAAGGCAACCCACGTCCATGTGAAACCTTATCCACAAATGCATATGGCACTTAGTTCAGAATATTCAGAAAATGGGTACATGAAGTGTTGTCAATGGAATACTACTTGGTTAAAAAATAGTCCAAATTAACAGCACAGATGGACTTCAGCAACATCAATCCTGAGTGGAAGAGGCAGAGACGAGCAAATTTATACCGTATGATTGAGTCTGTGAAGCTTCAGATAAGGCGGATCTTCAATTGCCAGGATGTGTGGGGTTATTGACAGCAAGAAGGTACCAGAGAAACTTTTGCTATGCTGGAAATGTGCAGTGCCTCGATCCTGGTGTTGCGACCCTAGTACAGATGTGCTGTAACTCAGCGCAGTTTCCTCTTACTGTGCACAGTATGTTCCTCACATAGTTTTCAAAAAGCCGGCAAGTAAGCACATTGCAAGAATGAAATTATTTCTTTTGAAAATTTCATGATTTGGCATTTTATGTATTAGAAGTATGCTACTTAATCATTAAGAAACCACAGGAGTTTGATGTTTTTCTATGATATTTATTTCACTTTTTATACTTTTTACTTACCTTGTTACAATTAAATCTGTGAATTTATTCTTTAAGTGATATTCTCCTGCATCTAATATTCATTAGTTTCTACATGCTCTGAACTGCCTAAGACGTTTTAAAATCATGCTTTACCAAATTCAAAAATGTTATCTTAGAAAAAGACCTGGCAGTTTCTGTGATGTGTTACTGACGGAGTTTTAAAGATTATTGTGGAGGTGGAGAGAGGCAGCAAGCATCCAGGGGCTGCAGTCAGAGAACATCAAGCGTATCAACTCATCGCTGGGCAGACTCAGTTAGTTCCTCCTGTGAACTCCAGCTCTGTCACCAGTGGTGTGCTCCGTCACTTACCTCCCCACCTCAAGCAAGTTTAACTTGAATGGTTTTGCTTAAATTCAACAATTACCAAGCGAATGTAAACTACTACTGCAAAATTGTGCTCATTAAAGTAAATTTTGTCTTAATTTGATCTTTTTTTTTCCTTAAATTCCTGGATTTGATTGACTTTGGCACTCTTCTTATTATATTCTTTTATTTGCATGTTATTAAACACTTGAAATTGTATGTATGAACACAAAAATCTCTTTCAAAAGCAAAAGAATTGACAGGATTTCCTGAAAATTTCAACCCAAGTTTTTATAACTCCACAGACAATCATACACAGTGTAAAAAGCTAAGGTCTGAGTTCCTTTTGAACTAATTTTTGCTGAAGTGATTTGTGGGAAACTTTTCTGTGGGCTTTCATAAGTGCCACATAAACTGAAGAAAAACAGTACCTCACCCTCAGCTCTTGACCTTGGCATCCAGGCTGAGATGACCTCAGATGTGTAAGGGTGGCACTTACGCACCATACCGTTTCACGAAATGTGAAATTGCCCTATGGATGAACTGCAATCTGTTCTTTTGTGTATTTGACTAAAGAATGTCAGCTGAATTCGTGGGGAAGGGGATGCTGATATGTCCTCCCTTGTCTTCAGGACACAGATGGCCCAGATACTTTTGTGGCTCATGTAGGTGACGGGCTGCTGAGCTGCCATTCAGCGAAGACGGATGGAACCAGAGAAGTTCAGAGGAAAAAACTGGCCTGGAACCAAGGGCATTAGCACGTGAACCATTGTCTGATGTGCTGTTCAGCTTACTTGCACTTGGATTTTCAGTTAGGTTTTTTCTATTTCATTTAATTACCTGCTCCTAACAATTCAGGCAACTCATGAGGAAGTTACAACTTGTAGAGATAGGAAGCTGATATCGCAGAGATAAAAGCTGGAGACAAAAAGCCAAAGGAAGTGGAAGAGACCCCTGTTTAAATCTGATGCAGCCATTTGTGAACACACTTCAGTCTGGGCTGTGTTTACCAGAGTAGGATGCCTTAAAAGGTAAATGGTTTTATTTTTAACTAACTTACCTTTTGCAGTAAGTTCACTTTTTATAACTATGTATTTCAAATGTTTTGGCACCAGCAAAATTAAGAGAATTGGAAATCTCATAGCAATTAGATGATTTTATTTTTAAGATTAGTAATCTCTTTTTCAGTGACGAGAAGGTGATGCATATGTGGCAATTTTTCTATTTAAAATGGGGTGTTAGCATTAAAGCATATATATTTTTCTTTAAAATCAATAAGTATTCCATATTAGTCACTAAATTTAAACACAGCTGTTCTCTAACATTCTCTAAAATTTACCCTCACATGAATGGGCTCTCCGTAGATACTGTGCAGCAATTTCTCCAGCATTTGACCCCCTCCCCCAAGTCTTCATGTGTGGCCACTACCGCCTCCCTTAACGCACTTCATCCACTTAAACTCTCAGGTATATCCAAGACTCAACATTCAAAAGTAACTCCAGCCAGGTCCTCTTGGAAGTATTGTTGGCTCTGGTTAATCTTGTGAAATAGTTTTGAAAGAAAATAATAGATCCAAACCTTGCTTTTCTGCATGAACCTCCCAAAAGTTAGCACCACCAGCTTAAAGTAGAGCCAGGAAATGTGGGAAGGACGTTGGGGCTCTAGTTTTCACTATCTTCAGCCCCGAACTGCCACATGCAGTGAGAACTGAGGTCGCACCTCTAGTGGTGGTGGCCGTCAGGATATCTAGACTACATCATGTGTTCTATGAGAATGTCGGGGGCCTAAGCCAGGTGCTGTGCTAAGGAGTACGGCGCAGAGGGAGGCAGACACAGAAGAGGAGGCATAAGAAGTCATTGTGTGGGAGGAGATGGGGCAGAGACAGCAAGCCTGCGGGTCGTAGTGACAGTATGGGCCTTGCTGGGGTGGGGGCGCGTGTGCAGAGTGGAGGGAAAGGAGAGAACACATCGTGGGTCTGGCTGGCACAGAGCGTTCTGGGCAGGGAGAAGAGGTGGTGCAGAGGCCAGTGTGATGGGGCAGCTTGGAGGGAGCAGCCTCTGTATGGCAGGCCGGAGAGCCGTGTGATGTCAGGAAATGCCGTGAGGGTGAATTGTGGAGGAACTTCTGACTCTGTCAAGAGAAAACCAGAGATGATGGACATTTTCACTGGGAAAAATTAGAGTTTATTTGTTTTAAATAAGGTGGATGTTATTGGTTGACGAAAAGCATTGTGAGGCCCCATGCATCTGTTCTCCAAGCCTCAGCACAGACCCCTCCATCGGGAAGAAGACGTTCCTGCCTCGGCAAAGCAGTTCAGTTCAGGTGGCCACGTGCAGAAGTGAAGTAAACCATATGTAACATGGTTAGTAAGTCTTTCAACAATCATTTGTTGAACATTTGTTTTGTGCAATTCTTTGTGCAAGGTACTCTACTGAATATAAAAATAGACAAGATGTGGTCCATGACCATGGATAAAATGCTTGCATAAATAAGGAAGGATCAGGAGAAGACAAACCCCCCCATCCCTGCCCATGGAACTTGCTCTGTCACCATTAAAAAAAAAAAACAAAAAAACTAGAAAATGAGATAAAACATATGAAGCAATTGTTTTCAGACATTGGGCAATGATTGTGCAGGACTGTGATCCCCAAAAGAAGAGAACAGCTGAGCCCCCGGCATGCAGCTCTCTTTCTGGAGGCAACTTCCTCACACAGGGAGGAGGGAGGCATCCAGGACAGCCTGACAAGCTCACTTAGCTGAGGATTCAGGAGACCAACGTGGCTGGAATTTGCAAACAGGGACCTCCAGAGAAGAAAAGAGCTCTGCAGATAAAGAGCAGAAATCTGTCTGGGCTCTTCTAGAGGCTTCAGCTGAATACTAATCTACTTGTGCGGACAAATAGTCCAAGAGGGAGAGCAAAGGACAGCTGCTGGCAGCCCAGTTCCTGCCATCTATATTGGACACAACTCACTGAGGATCCAGGACATGCAGGGAGAACCCCACAGGCCCAGCCTTAGCAGCAGGGCTGCTCTGAGTAGTTCTTTGTACAGCTTGAAAACAAGCCTCTGGAGGAACAAGCTGATCAGCAGGTGAATGAACTGCCTGTCCAAGGACGGAAAACTCGAATGTCCAACATCATAACGTTAATGGTGTCTGTCATCCAGTGAGAAATGACTGGACATGCAGAGAAGGAGCAAGATACGAGCTATAAGCATAAGGAAAATTATTTAGTAGAAATAGGCTGGGGTAGGATAGAGATGATGGAATCAGCATATTCAAATTGTAAAAGATGCTCAAGATTTAAGGAAAAATATAAACAAAATGTGAAGAGAAATGGAAAACCCAAGAAGGAACCAATAGAACCTCTAAAACTTGGAAATACATAAAATGAAAAATTCACTATATTGGCAACAGGATGTACACTGTAAAAGGAAACAATAGTGAACTTGAAGACAGAGGACTCAAAACTAACTGAACAGAACCTCAAAAGGAAAAAGAAAAATGGCGCCCCAGTGAATGGGGACAGTGTTTGCAGCCTCACTCATGTATTTAGAGTCCAAGAAGGAAAGGAGGGAAAGGAAAGGCAGGGAAAAAATGGTTTGAGAAAACAATGGCTCATAATTTTTTCAAATTTGGTGAACCTATAAACCCAGAGATAAAGATTGGAAAGAAAAAATGAAAATAGTTTGTAATAAGGAATTTATAAGTAAGCTCGTGAGACTAATAAGTGAATTAACCAAATCTCACAATAGAAAGTCAGTGTCCAAGATTTAATTGTTCAAGATTTAATTATATTTCTACAGATTAACAATGAACAATTGGAAATGAAATTTTAAAAATACAATTTATTATAGCACTAAAAAAGTTCAGGATTTTTATAGTAATTTACATTCCCAAATTTATATGCCAATGCAAAAGATGTAGAATAATCAAAATAATTTTAAAAATTAACAAAATGTGGAATGCTTACACTACCTGGTTTCAAGGCTATGAAACTCAGCAATCAAAACAGAGTAATTTTTATGCAAAGATACAAATAAGCCTACACTTACATGGTTAAAGGTACCAGAGGCAAAAGGATAGTCTTTTGAATGAACACTGCTGGACTATCTGGACTTCCACATGGGAAAAAAAAAAACATGAACCATGCACTCATGTCACAAAAATTAACTCGAAATAGATTATAGAAATAAATGTAAAGGCTAAAACTATAAAGTTGCTGATAGAAAATACCGAATAAAGCCTTTCTGACCTTGGCATAGACCACAGTTCCTTGCTAGGATACACATAATACAAATCATACAAGGAAACAATGTTTGGTGCATCAAAATTGATAACTTCTACTCTTCAAGAGAGTTAACTCAACAGAAACAAAAAGGCAAGTTACAGTCTGGGAGAAAATATTTGCTGTACATAGATCTGGCAAAGGGCTTAAATCCAGAAGACATGAAGTATAGCCTTTAACTCAATTTTGAGAAAGCAAAGAACCAAATAAAAAATATACAAAAGAAGATGCTGAAGTGGCTAAAAAGTACACGAAATGATGCTAAACATCATCGATTTCCAGGGAAATGCAAATTGAAACTATGACATGTCACTCTATGTCTGCTAAAATGACTAAAATGAAAAAACTGAGGATGCCATCAGGAATTGTTGTGCCTTGCTGGTTGCAATGAGGAAAACAGTTCTTATAAAACTAAACATAGACTCAACTTACCATATGACCCAATAATTCTACTCCTAGGAATTTACCTGAGCAGAATCAAAGCAATGCCTTCGTGCTAAGATGTATATATAAATGTTTATAGGAGCACTGTTCATGATAGCCAACAGCTGAGAATAATCCCAGTGCCATAAAACGGACTATTACTCAGCAATAAAAATGCGGGAACTCCTGATAGGTACAACACATAGGTAAGTCTCACAGACGTGCTCAACAGAAGCAGCCAGACACAGGAGAGTACAGACTGTACGATCCCACTTATTTTAAGGCCCACAATAGGCAATTCTAATCTATGTGAACATAAGCCAGATCTGTGGTGTCCTGGGGTTGAAATGGGTGCCTTTGGGAAACTCTTGGAGAGGATGAAATTATTCTATTGCATATTTTATTTGTGGTGGTGGTGGTAACAAGGGCACGTATGTTTGTCGAAAGTCATTGAACTATATACTTAAAACATGTCCAGTTAACTGAGTATAAATTATACTCCAATAAGATTGGTTTTAAAAAATCAGTTGGAAGCCTAAGTGTTAAAACAGTGAACCAAAAATCCTCAGCAAGTCTATTACAGTGAACAGTTATCTCTAATATAAAGGGAACTCTTTGGAAAAATATATTTTGATCTGGGCTTTAATGCTTTCTGGGTATAGGATATGGAAAGATGCTTTATAAGTACAGGATGTAGAAAAACAATTTGAACCATGTAAACCCACGTTTAGGAAAGTTGTGCTAAATGACTGGCCTGCATGTTTACTGAATGAGAGCCTGAGGGATGAAGTCAGTCTGGGGAGCTGTTCCAGAATAAGGGAGCTCAGCAGACGTGCCACTTACTACAGTGGTCCTCGTTTGGATCTTGGTCTAGAATGTCATCTTCTTTTTTCTGTTTTTCTATAAAAGATGTTATTGGAACATCTAATAAAATTTGAATAAGGTATAAAGATTAGAAAATATTACTGAGTCATTTTAAACTTCCATGGTGTTGATCATTCTGTTGTGTTAGAGAAAGTCTTTGCTCCTAAGATGATGTATTTAGGGTAAAAGGACATCAGGTTTGTAACTTAACTCCTGCATGGTCCATAAAGGAAAAAATAATATGTACATACACAGATAAAGGAAATGTAAAACTTTTACAATGAAGAATGAGGTAAGTGTATAAGAGAGGTTTTTGTACTATTCTTGCAAGGTGTTAAATTTGAAGTTATTTCTGATTAAAACGTTTCAAAAGATAAAAAATCAAATCCAGGTTGTGTCAAGGTGCTGTTTGCTGAAAAGCATGTAAATTTACTGTGAAGAAATACTTTGAGAGGAGCCCCAAAAGTGATTAATGCCAATATTTTCAGAGAAGTCATATCAAAAAATCCATGTCCTTGTTTAAAGCAAATGTGGAAAGTGGACGTTGGGTGGGCACACAGAAGGGGAGACAGTAAGTTGTCTCTGTTGGAATGGGCTCGTGCCCTGCAGAGAGCAGAGCTGGTGTTTAGGTTTCCAAATGGGAGATGTTACATCGCAGTTCACTTTTTGCAAGTGTCCTATGATCAGGAAACCATTTCCAAAGATAACAGCCTTCCAGAGCCAGACAGCAGGAGAGAGATGATGGAGCTGGAGAGGCTGGAGGGGTCCTTCTCAGAGGGCGCATGCAGGCGGGAAGTGGCCCCAACACAATGTGTGCAGATTGTAAAAAGTCGAGGGCTTTTTACAATCCATGTTGGGAGGTTATTATTGATTTGTCAGCTACTTGGACATAAGAACATGAAATTTCAAAAAGACTAAATGATACTCAAATGTTGTAGAAGTGACAAGCCACTACTATATTCCTTCTAAGATCACCTTAGAAATCCTCTTTACTCGTGTGTGTTTCCGTGACATCTTGTGTGAACAGTTTGAGACCATGAAATTACTCACAACCTTAATGTTGGGTGAACTCAATTGAGCTGGCTAGTGCTTCCAAATTTGCAGAAAATAAAGGGCAGTGCAGCTAGATTTATGTGACTGAGGGGAGAAAGGAAGGCAGGAGTTTGTGGGCCTGGCTGAGTGGAGTGGGAGCCGTAGAAGCTGAGGACTAGTCTAGACCATGTCTGTTCCAAGGCCTTCTGGACACCTGTGTGGAGATGGCAGGTGTCAGAAAAGGGGAACCCAGGAGGCTCGTCTGGAGCCCCCTGCAGAGACCTCAATGGGAGCAATGGTGCCTTGGACTAAACGGAGGTTTGAGTGGGCAAATCACAGACTGGGCAGGTTCTAGATAAAGGATTGGGCTGTTGGAGAACGTTAGTACCAATCCTTAAGGCAAACAGGATTTTCTGTCAGTTCTTACTTTATAGATGATGCTGTGACTAGCTATGGGTCAGCTACTGTGTGGCCCACTGTGCTTTCATTGTTATTTCTGTTTTCTTTCAGTTTGTTCTATATTAAAAGTTTTCAGGGAATTATCAATGAATTCTGCATTCTGTGTTAAAGAAAACACTTAGGAAGAGATCTTGCTGGGAGGCACAGAAAGGAGGGTGACAGCGCTCTCACCGCCTTCTCTAGGCAGCTCACCCGGCCCCAGTCCGAGCTGCATGCCTGCCTCCCTGCAGAGATGCTGAGGGGTGGCCTCTGCTTTTTTTCCTTAGAAAACTGCATGTTAGGTAAAAGAAATCCTTGTGCAATATGAGTGTATGATAATGTTATTTTTATTTTGTGATGTATACCTCAAAATAAGAATTAACCTTAAAGAATTTTTAGAAGGGTATGATTACAAAGCAATTTCTTCTTGATATATTAAAAATTCTATTTTAACCCGTGTGATATGACAGTTATGGTCTTCAGAAACTTTAAATTCTTTTGAAATACATGGTAAATGGAGTGCTATGGATAGTATTTAGAAAAAAAACTTTAGTTTTAATATTAAACAATACCATTCAGTATTAAAATGTTTACAAGTTTAGTGATGAGAGTTTGTGATTATCAGCCTGTTTAAAATCTCTTCTGTGAGATGGTCCCTGTTACACAAGGCAGGCCAGCAAGCATTTCTTTAGTTTTTAACAGTGATGACTTTTGAGGCTATAAAATGATGATTCTGGCCTCCTATGAATAGTTGAGCATTTAGGGAGGAGAATTTGGAGTTGGAATTAGTCAGCTTTCTTGACTTGAGAAACGCTTATCACTTACAATGGCAATAAAAACGATTGCTCACTTCCAGTCTTAGGACATATTTTACCCGTGTTGCTTGGGCATTCTGGATGTTTTTATTTTAAAATGTATTCAGAGAAAAGAAATGAAGTCAGGAGGTTACTAGAAATAAGTGTTTAATAGTCTCAGATGCACAAAAGGCAGGTACTCCAATTTCATTATTCAATCTTTGTATACAGGGAGAGAACAGCTCAGAAAATGATTCTTTTAATACGAGATTTAGAATTAGGTTGCAACTTCCGCTGATGAAGAAAATGTGAGGTTCTGAATGAACATTAGACATTTTAGATTGGAAAGAGGAAAGGAAAATAATGAGTCCTATTTCTAAATGAATTTAAAAAGCAATCTGATTTTAGTTCTTGCAAGGCAGAGAAAATAAAATAAAAACTATCGTACTTTATTTACTAACCAATGAATTGAATTGTCTGCCTTTTATTACAGATATAAAGTAAAGACTATGAAGAGACAATCATTTTTGTAGCTATCAGACTTTCAGTAACATATCTCTTGTGGTTTAAATAACAGATAGTTTAAGTGTTTTTCTATTACCTTTGTGTAAATGAAAAATGCATAAAATATTTTAACAAGGCAACGTAATCCAAGGAGATTGTTATTTTGTGTTACAAATTAGGTTATTTCTGTCATAAAATTAAAGAAAAAAATCAACGCTAGGACATTTCAGCTTAATATCATTTACTAGAAGGCACGTGTAACAGATTTAATGAGCTAGCAGGTCACCTGAATCCAGCTGTTCCCGACTGGCTTTATGAAACAGAGAATGCAGCTAGCAGTGGGGGGTGAGCAATATTACAAGCTCTCGAGGAGTTACAAAATCGATTTCTGCTTGAATGAATTAATTTAGATTATCAATTTATAACCAGCTACACGAACCCCATCAACTCAACAATTCAGTGAATGATCAGGTTCAGTCCTTATTGGGGCTTCCAAATTAGGGTCCCTGGCAGCCCTGTGGTCGAGCCCGCCCTGCAGCGCTGCACAAGGAGGAGGGGCACACTTGCTTAGGTGTGTTGCAGAATCCAAACTCGGCATCCTAAAACAATTAAGACAGTGCAAAATAGTGTGAAAAATGCTGTAAATGTGCAGGTTTGAGATTTTGTTCTTTAGGACCCTTTTGATCCCACAGAAGGGCAGCTGAGACCATTCCAAGGGACTTTCAAGGCACCATACTCTGTACTTTGGGACATAGCTCTTTACTGGGCCACACTAGAAAATGATCAGACAAGGGTAGCCATTTTCTTCTCCCTAAAAACATAAAGGCAGGAGTTCTGAGCATTCGCTCAGAGTGAGAATGGCTGGCTTCAACTTGGTCCACCTCTTGCCGCGTGAAGGGACTCGCCCCAGCTCTGCCTCCGTGTGGCTCATCGTCCCCATGTGCTCATCGTCCCCATGTGCAGTCATCTCTCTCAGACACTCTCCTACCGAGTCTTGGCTCGATCCTGTTGCTCTTTTGTTCTCTGCTGGTCCCATGTTGTGCTGATACCTTTTCTTTGTCACCTGCACACGTGCTGTCCTGGAACCTGCCATCCAGGTGAGGTGGCACGTCGTGTTCTTTGACCTCAAAGTGAGGAGAATACAGCCCTTGGTGGCCTCTGAGCTTATGGCTCTCTGGGCAGAGCTGGAATTTGAACACACCTTTATGCCCTAAAGAATCCTTTTTCCTACAGGATAGTGTTTCTTGTCACTTAAGATTTTAATTCTCCTGAGGCAGGGAGGGCTTTTAATTTCTTTTTCTTTAATTTATCCAGCTTAGCTCAGTGAAGGACAAAGTGAACAGGCTATGTAAAATTACTTTTTAAATTAAATGCAATTCATTCCTGCCTATCTCAGTCCTTCCTCTGCTCTCTGCCAGCCTTGCCTCTACCTCTGGCCTCCCTCAGGACAGGAAGGCCCCCGTCCCATCACTACATGCCCTGGCTTGATTATAATACCTGTATAGGCTCTACTCTAATCCATTTGTCCTTAAAAGTCTTTCCTCATTTTTAATATATTTAACATTATACTATTCGTAGGTAGTGACTTCTATGCTGATATAAACTTTATTTTGAATTAAAAGTAAAACGTAAATGTTTTGTTTTAGAGCTATAGGTTTACTTCCCCAGCTGCTGTTCAGGTGTGTTTTCCCCAGTGTAACCCTTTGGGCATCTTTTTGTCTGCACCATAGCCATAGTGCAGAACATATTTCTGAAGAAAAAAAATACCTAAAGTCACCCAGTGCATTGCACGCCAATAGAAATATTCCTCCTCAAAAATTTCTCATTTTTTGAGTCATTAAAGAATAGCAATGCATTCAAATCTCATAAAGATTAATAATATAAAAGGAAATTATTTATATACTTTGATTCCCATAAAAAGAATGAATTCATAGGCAAAATAATCACATTAGGGAATACATTTTGATTATCCTTCCATTCTTAAAGGAACTGACCAGGTCATTGTAGCCTGATGACTGTGTTTCAACATGGCCACTTTAATTATTTTGTAACTTTAATTTTCCACGGTGTTCTGGCGCCGTGTGATGCAGGCATGAAGTAACTCAAGTCCGAGAGCGTGCATCTGGACACCTGTGGCCATCTGGCTCTGCCAGTAGCTGACATGCTTCCCTCTGAGATCACACACATGAAATGCCACACAGCCAGGGAAAAGGAGGAGGAAGCTCTGTACTTACTGATGTGGATGGAAGTCACATATATTAAATGAAGAAAGCAAGGTGAAGAAGCCCTGTGATGCGTATGCTGCTATTTGTACTGAAAGAAGGAAAGAGTAGTTATACATGTATTTGCTTTTGTGTACATAAAATTTCAGTGCTAGGGCCAGAGAATGCTGCTAGGCTTGGTCTGGGAAGGAAACCCGGGGTCTGAGGGTCCAAGGTGAAGAGAGACTTTTTTACTGGATACTCTTTTATACCAATTGCTTTTTGAACCATATGAATATTACTTATTGAAAGTGAATTAATTTGTACATAGCATAATATAGTCCTAGTGCAGAAGATTCTTCTGAGTTATTCTGAAGGGAAAATAACCATGAAAATGTTTTGCAGTTTATAAAGGTATTACAATTGCAAAGGGTTAATGATACCCAAATGCCATAACTAATTCTGTCAAAAAGGCTGAAATGATTATACTAGTCAAGATGTGATATTATTTTCTTGAAATATCTTTACATCATCAGCCTAGTAAAATTGAGACCAATATGATCTTCTGAAAAAAAATCTGTGCATGCGTCAACATTAACATTAGATAACTTTTCCCCTGATGACAAGTATGCTATCTCATCAAAGGACTAAAGCAATAACTGTCCTAAAAAGTATCTATTTAGTTTAAATTCATAGAAAATATCCTTATTTTTATTTCATAATTATTCCCTTTTTCTGCATAAAGTTTATATATATATATTCTATTAATGCAAATATTATGTTTGTGAGTTATTACAGTATAATTAATATTTATCTTCCTCTGTGCTCAACCTTATGCTAAGGGCATTGTGGAATATAAATAAGTTTGAACTAATTGTGCTTCAACTGGAAAGATAATACGTTTGTGTGTAAAATGCTTTGAGAATGACTGTTATAATCAGAGTAATGACATCAGCCATTTGTATGATGCAGTAACATGCCCTCTGGATCCCATTTCCCTGCAAACCCCCCCCCAAAAAAAAAAAAAATTATTATTCATCACTTCCAGAATTGTCTTTTTGAAGCCCCCTGCTAAAAATGGGTCATTTTTGCTTAGAATCATCAGTGACCATCAAATGAGGCTCCATCATCAGACCCTGAGCTTCAAAGGCAGGAGCCTGGCCTCTGTTCCGTTTATTTCTGCAGCCAAGTTTCTAGCACAGAAGGGGGCAGCAGAGTGGAGGGGGTGGATTTTTATGAACCACTGACCATAACCAACAATAGGAGCTCAACACAGCACAGGGTCAGCATGAGATGGATAAATAAGAAAGGCTCTGTAGGAAGCAGAGCATGGCTTTTAGAAATGTGCATGATAATACAGAACAGAATGCCCCAAATGGGTGAAGTCCTGTTTCCTTATAAAAATGTAAACCTGTTTATGTACACGTATCTGCTGGCGTGTTTGCACATGGACTTACAAGCAGATGCTGCAGGCATTAGTACAGTCTGACCATTTTAGGATATTATTCATGTGTACTTTTTTTCACACATGAGGAATTGAGGGAAAGATGACAATGGCTTCTTAAGTAGAGGAAGACTAAGAAGGTTGGTGAATGGGGACTAAGAAAACAAAAGCTTAGGCAGTTTGGCCTTCTGGAGTAAGGAAGGTAGTCGTTGGTAATTAGGAAGATTTGGGAGAGAAGTAAGTGGGAGAGAAGTAATTACAAATATTATAATATTACCAATACAGAGAAAATGTCACAATATTACAAAATGCTTCTAATTTGGCATTTAAGTGAAAACCTGCAGGTTTCACAAATTTGGAACCAGAAAGTGATAGAGTAAAAAAAGTGATGCAGTGAACAGATGTGTGTTCAGGAGCTTTGTCTTTTCTTTCATCATCACGAACCATTGTTAGACAAAAGTGAACAGCCCTGTCTGGGCCAAGAGCACATTTTTAGGTTAAGTAGGAATGAAAAATGCCAGTTGTTAAGGTACTAAAGAATATTAAAATACTATGAGTAATAAACATAGAACAATAGGAACAGAGAAAACAATACACATAACACAATACACGTAACATAATCCTTCCGCCACAGTCATCTGAGATGCAGCCCCTCTCCAGCCCTGATTTTCTATCAATTAACACATAAAAACCAGGAGAGACCTGCCAGATTTACCAAATAAATACAGGATGCTGGTTCAATTTGAATTTTAGATAAACTATAGGGGCATGGGCCAGTGGTGTAATGGATAAGACATCAGACTGGATCAGATAAACTACAAATAATTTTTAGTATGAATATATCTCAAATATTATGTTATTTGTACTCTTAAGCTAATGGCCTGAAGATACCATACTGAGACATTTGCAGTAGCAACAGAGAATTCAAATTCTTGCAGGAATATTTTATAAAGATAGAGCAGAGAATAGAAACTGGTATGTGGCAGGTTGCATAGTTACTGAATCAGTGAGCAGACGAGTGGCTCTCACCTGGGGTGAGGTCTGGGACTACCGGGCACATGCTGGCGCCTAGAAAGTGAGGTGCTGCTGAACATTCAGGGGCGCAGCAGAGGCTCAGCCAGTCCAAACACCAGTCCTGCCAATGTGGAGAACCCTGATCTAACCTGAAAAAGAGGAAGGAAGGAAGGAAGAGCAACAGCAGACAGCAAATCTGCAGACTTGAGAACCAGACACAAATGCGCTCAAATCCAGCCTGCGTCTGCAAGGCACCTCACTTCTGTGAGCCCCAGTTTTCTTAACACTGAAGTGGAGCTATTCCTTGGAAGAAGTTTTAGGGGTTATAGAAAATAAAATCAAATCAGTTTGCTTCAACAAGTACTTGTTCCGCATTAGGTTGTGCTAGGTTTGGGTCCGGGCGATAGACCTAGTGCCATTGAGAGTGACGAGAAAGGTCAGTTAGAAGGCCACATGTGGCCGCAAGGCCACAGGTTCACCACGCAGGAGCCAGAGTTCAGCTGGCAGGGATGACAGGCGTCAAGGCTGTCTGGGAAACCCTGTGGTGACCTTGCTGGACACAAATTCACTGGTGTGGTTTGCCAGGTGAATGTACCTGCAGCTTCCAGACGTCTTTCCAATCTTTCACAGAAAGATGCTTAAGTGTTTTTAAAAAATGCGATGCTGGCATAGATGTGGAGAGAAGGGAACACTTTTACACTGCTGGTAGACTGCAAACTAATACAACCTTTTTGGAAGAAGTATGGAGAAACCTTAAAGCACTCAAGCTAGACCTCCCATTTGATCCTGCAATCCCATTTGATCCTGCAGATGCCCTTCTAGGTAGGGCATCTACCTAGAAGGAAAAAATCCTTTTATCAGAAGGACACTTGCACTAGCCTGTTTATTGCAGCTCAATTTATAATCGTTAAAATGTGGAAACAGCATAAATGCCCCCTAACCCAGGAATGGATTAACAAGCTGTGGTATACGTATACCATGAAATACTATTTAGCCATTAAAAAAAGATGGGGACTTTACATCCTTTGTATTAACCTGAATGGAAATAGAACACATTATTCTTACTAAAGCATCACAAGAATGGAGAAGCATGAATCCTACGTACTCAATTTTGATATGAGGACAATTAAAATGACCTAGTACATGGTGGGGGAAGGGGAGAGCAGAGAGAGAGAGAAGGTGGGAGGGGTGGGGTCTCGGTGTGTGACACACCTTTGGGGGGCAAGACACGATTATAAGAGGGACTTTACCTAACAAATGCAATCAGTGTCACTTAGTTTCTTGTACCCTCAATGAATCCCCAACAATAAATAAATAAACAAACACATGAATCTGTTCCTTCTGATGTGGGTTCTTTTCTATATGTTGATTGTTAGAGCCTGATCATGGAAATGAGAGTCTGTGTAGAGGCCTCTAAGTGTAGATGTTCCCAGAAGCCACTTGGAATCAGTAGTAGATTTTCCTTTTGTCTTCTCTCTTCCCGTCTCATCTCACCTTCTCCCTCACCAGGAGCCCTCTGAAGTCTTCAGGGCAGCGTAACCCTGGTGGAAGGTGAGCAGGCCAGGGCGCTGCTACTTCTCAGGCTCCTGTAAGCAGCTCCCGAAGTCCAAGCCCCATGTACTCCTTTCCTCAGGAGGAGGTCAGGAACCCCGCCCTACCTCCCTTACAGCTTGTCGCAGCTGGTAAATGCAGTAACAAATGACAGTGTTTTACAAATAAAGGATGGCGTTTGTGCTTTCCCTACTAGGTTTCTTCTTAAACAATTTATTGAAAATTCAGTTGAGCAGCTTAGCGTGTCCACTTCAGCCACAGAGTTCACGCTTTGTTCTCTGGACACAAACCACCAAGCTCTTTTTTGTTTATATCTGAAAACAGTAGACCTGGTACATTTATTAAGCACCATGATTCAATATTTGGGAGGAAATAGGGCTTTCCTGAAATATTCCAATCACTGAAAAATTATTTTGAACACCTAAAGATAGCTGACCCCGTACCTTTCACCCTGAAGGAGCAGCTCCAGGCGAACGCGTGCCCAGCCGTCTCCGGTTGTATTTCTGAGCCAGAGTTATCCCCGACTGCTCCAAGTACCACTATGACTCAGTCTGTTTGATGGCTTTGGCCCATATGCAATTCACAAAATAGCTCTATTGCCCTCTTTCCTTCAAGGAGTCTATTTTTATATTATTAATGGATGGGAATCGTTTGTGACACTTGGACAAGTTCTTGTAGTCTTGGACAGGATTCTTCATACTGTTTAGAATTTGTTTCAAAAATATATATATATATATTGGGAATTCCAGAGAAATGAATTCTTTAAGGCAGTCCCTTTTTCCTTTCCCCCTTTCCTGTTATTCTATGTCATATCTCTGTGGAAAAATAAAAAGTATGCTTCTCTCTTGTTTAGCCTGTTTGTTTCAGTTGAATTGAAGCATTCCAGGAAAACAAAAGTTAGTTTTATTCACCATGATCAGCACATTAAAACTGGGTGCAGGGGATAGCACAGTCCATTCCTACCATGGCAAGATGATCACGTTGCTCCCTGGCACTGTCGTTAAGCACAGATACTGTGTTTTCTGTATATGCGCTATTTTATAAACTCAAATTTAAATGGAATTCTTATTAACACTGGTATAGAAACAGTCATAAAAATTATCACATAGTCGGAGCTTCAGTGAAAGAGACACAGAACCTTCTGGGGCACTTACACTCTCCCAGCTCTGGCTGGTCCATACAATACAATTTAGCAGGTGACAGTGGGACAGTGTATGGCATTCTGGGGACCTGTAGGAATTCTGGCAGCTGCTTATCTTGCCCTCTCCCCCAAAGATCACATAAAGCAGATTTCACATGTATTCCGTTTGTGTTGAGAAACTAATGTAAATGTTTAACCATCCCCCTTCACACCCTGTATCCACCCAACACCCCTGCCCACAGCTGTCCAGCAATTTATATCTGATAGTCCCTTGGTCATTTCTGTGCTCCACGGCCTTCCCATGACTCCTGTCACAGCTCCCGGAGGAATGGCAATAATAAAACATACTTTTTCAGAGAATAAGGGCGTCTGTAGGGAATACTTAGGCTTTTGGCTGTATCTGAGCATTCTTAGGACTAATTTAGGACAGGACACTAGTCTCCATTGCCCACAGAGCCCCAAAGTAATGATACATTTTCTTATTGCTATAAATTATCTTGGGTCATGCACCGCTTTCTGTGATTTTCAGTGAGTTCTCTGTTAGGGGAGGGACAAGCCAGAGCAAGGATGGCCCCATCACTGAAACAAAGGTGGCGTTACTGTCTATCTGCTGGCGCTGCCCTTGTATTATTCCATGTGTTTATGGAGTTCATGCGCAGATTTGTTATGTGGGAATCCTGCACAGTGGTGGAGTCTGGGCGTTTCGTGTAAGCCCTCACCCTGTTTGTGCACCAAGTGTCCATTAGGTGACTTCTCATCCCACACCCCTCCCGGCCTCCCGCCCTCTGCCCTTCCGAGTCCACGGTGACAGTTGTCCACTTTCTGCGTCCATGTGCCCTCAGCGTGCACCTCCTGCCCGTGAGTGAGAGTGTGCAGTGACGGCCTCTCTGTTCCCATGTTACTTAAGATAACGGCTGTAAAAGATATGATTTTGTTCTTTTTGTAGCTGAGTAGTATTCCGTTTTGTGTGTGTGTGTGTATGCCACATTTTCTTTATCTTGTCGTGGGTTGACAGGCACTCTGGTTGATTCCGTATCTTTGCTTTTGTGAATTGTGCTGCTGTAATTATACAAGTATCTTCTTGATGTTATGATTGGTTCCTTTGGGTAGGTCCCCAGAAATGGAATTGCTAGATCAAATGGATGTATTTTTAGTTCTTTGAGAACCACTGATCTATTTGTAGTTCTTTGAGAAATCTCCGTGCTATTTTGCATAGAGGTTATGCTAATTTACGTCCCTGCCAACAGTGTAAAAAGCACTCCGTTTTCACTAACTCTACATCAGCATCTATTATTTTTCGACTTTTTAAGGATGGCCATTCTGATTGGAGTACTGTGATATCTCATTGTGGTTTTGACATTTTCCTGATGATTGTCAATGTTGAGCATTTTCTCATATTTGTTTTTGACCATTTGTGGGTCTTCTTTTGAAAAATGTCTGTTCATGTCCTTTGCCCACTTTTTAATGAGGTTGTTTTTTTTCTTATTGAGTTGTTTGAGTTACTTGTAGATTCTGAATATTAGTCCTGTGTTGGATGCATAGTTTGCGAATATTTTCTCCCATAAATGGTAGCAGTATTAGGGTCAACAGAAACAGGTTCACTTAGCTTTGTAAAGCAAATATGTCCCCTTCAGTGAGGTATCTTATCCCAGCTGGTTCATCCTATCAGACTAATCTTTCAGAATTGAAATTTCAGCAGAGATGGGCTATTTTCATGGTGTTTCAAGTATATGTTTTATTACACTTAATACTTTGTGTTCAAAATGAAAAATGAAATATTGCCTATTATTTTTGCTTTACTTTGGCCATAATCAACCATAATTTTTCAGGCTTATGTCCCCATTTTACTTTACATTGCAAAGTCTTGAATGCAATCCCAAGTATTCGTCCTAGCTACACCTCATGGAGGTGGTAAGTGTGCCTTTTCTCGGCTGCGCTGCAGCTTGAGACAGCTTCTGGCGTCGGCTGGGATGGGCAAATGACCTCAGACTCCTGAGGGCCTCTATCAGCGGTGTTCCACATTATTGATAGCAGCAGAGATATTGACAGTCTGTGCTTGGAAGGAAAATAGGAGTTTGATATGACATATTGTATGTCTCAGCAAGACTCATAAATAATTTTGACAAGTTTTTGTATGCATGGGAAAGTCCTTGATTCAGCCTCCCATAAAAATAAACTTCTATTATGGAATGTATTTGTCAAGTGGCTGCTTGATGGATGGAGCTGCGTTTACCCCTTGGCAGTTCGATGAGTTTTAGATGCACAGCTTACCAGAGAGGATTTACAGGCAGTACAGAAATAATTATTCAGTATGAAATGCATAATTCCTGTACCTGAATTTTCATTTTTTATTATATTTGTTTCTGTTGCATTTCTGGTCTCTAAAACAAAAGAACTTGCCATTCCCCCCTCTGGCGCTGTTGTGTGTATGAGGGTTTATGTTGAAACCAGTGGACAATCTGATTCAACCCAGACCCTGTCCCTGCCTTGCCTTGCATATTTTCATGGAGTATGTAGTTTTAGTTTTTCTTAAGACATATTTACATATATATACACATATATGTACATATGTATATACAAATGAGCCGTTAATGAAATTCCTTTTTATTGAGATTGAAAGCCTTGGACATAAGTTTCTTTTTAATGAGGTTATCATAGCTGTTTATTATTGAATACAATTTCACACCCACATTTTTGCTACAGAAAACAGAATCCAAACTTAAATTCTTACCTCCTTAAATAAAAACTTTAAAACATGTCTTTTTTTGCCTAAGTTAGAATTGCTTTCTCATCAATCATGCACTGTCTGGTGAAGTTAGTATCCTTATATAAGTTGGAAACTTTAGAAAATACTAAATTTCCATTCTTTGACGTAGTCCAGCTTACCACACAATGTGGCTGGCCTGTGATGTCTGGGCAGCCTGCAGCAAACCTCAGAACATGCTTGCGAACGTGTGTTGGGGAAGACTAAAGGCAGCTGGTCTACTGTTTTGACTCTTCATCAGACACTGCCTTTCTAGAGGATTTCCATCTGTTGACTCTACTAACATAAGGTCTGGCTACAGTGGGAGCTGTGGTGAAGTCATTGAAGGGAACCCAGGAGCATCTTTAGAAAGCCCGACAGTGGGGGCCTCAGAGCCCGTGGTTTCTTGTGTCCCTTTTGCTTCCCTCATGTTGCTCTCATGTTTCTGGTCAGCTTCGGTTGACCAGAGATCCTTTCTACTCTATCTTTGTTTTATGTTTAATAATACCTGCTCATATGTTTTATTTTTTTCCTTCATTTTTTTCACTTGCTTTTATTCTTTTTCTTAAGTGGAATATTACTCAATTCTCCAGTTTCATTTCTTAGATGGCCACTCACACCGAAGGTCCTAAATTTACCTCTAAGCAATGCCATAGCTGCATCCTGCTAGTTTAAATATTCTAGACTTTTTAAAATCCTTTGTCTCTACGTGTTCTCTGATTTCCACTTTTATTTATTCATTAGTGTCGTGAGTTATTTTAAGTTGTTCTTAGGCTTCCTGATGTTTGTGGGCTTTTTATATTCTTTTTGCTCGTCATAATTTATAATCTAATTGCACTGTGTTTTCAGAGAAGGCAACCTCTGTAAACCAATTTGAAATTTGTTAAAGCTTCCCTTTTGGCATAATGGGTGGGCATGTTTATAAATGCCCCACGTGATCTTGCATAAATTAAGATTATTAATTGGATGGACATTTACCAAAGACTGAGAGAGGTGTGTTGAAGTTTTACATGACAGTTATAAATTTGTTGATTTTCCTTTTATTCTTTGCCTTTTTATAGTCTTAAAGCTATATTATTAGATATATTTAGAATTTTTATATATTCCTGGTAAATTGAACTTTTTATCAATACACTGTGAACTTTATCTAGTATGTTAATTGCCCGAAATTCTATTCTTTCTCACACTAATACTATCATAGATTGTTTAGTAGTCACAGATACGTCTTTCCCTTTTCAGTTCTTCCTTAAGGTTTAATGGATCTCTTGAAAGTAGAACTTATTCTTCTTAGCAAAGTATCTCAATAATGGAAGAAAAAGTATCCAATGTACTCAGCCTTACTATGAAACTAATTTATAGATTTCATATGAAAGCTATAACCCAATTATAGCCTGAGAATATGGGGAAAGGGGAATTGGAGGGGAGGGGGAAGTAGGGAGGCTGGGCGGAGGGAGGGTGATTGGTAGGATCACACCTACGGTGCATTTACAAGGCTACATGTGAAACTTACTAAATGTACATTATAAAAGTTTTAACACAATAACTAAGAAAAAGCCAGAAAGGCTATGTTAACCAGTGTGATGAAAATATTTCAAATTGTATATAAAACCAGCACATGGCACTCCATGATTACATTAATGTGCACAGCTATGATTTAATAAAAAAAACTGCCTCTGCAAGATGTAATCTTGACTTCCCAGGAAAATGAAAGATAATTTACAATTTCCCCGATCACCTATGTAACTCCCTAAATGAATAAAAATTACAGTCAAAAAAAAAAAAAAAAGAAAGAAAGAAAGAAAATGCATGGAGCTGGACTTGTTCCATATCCCATCTGGAAAACTGGTGTTTTAGCTGGAACATTTGAACCAATACATTTACTGTTACTATTTATTCATTTCTATCATCTTACTTGTATTTCTACTTCTCTTATCTTTTATATGTTTCTTTTTGTTTTGTTTTTTCTGTCCTTTGAGATTTAAGGTTTTTTTCCTCTTTCATTTTTTCCTTCTGTAAATGTTGTCTCTGCTTTTAGTGGTTACCTTAGGCCTTTTAACATACACGTGACAAGTGTGGAAAAAACGAAGGTCACATTACATCGTTGTTGCTCACACAGCAGAAGACTCCGCATTTTCGGAGTCCAGTCTCGTGTAGTGTGTCTGGAGTGACTGGAGATGAGGTGGTCACTGTGTGCCATGCCGAGTGCAGGCTTGACGTCAGCGGTGGCTGGTGGGGTCCTGTGCAGATGTCATTGCCTCCCTCTTCACAAGTCACCAGAGGATGAAGCAGGTATCGCTGAAGGCCTGCACTGTGCTGCAGTCACGGCAGGGAGAAAAGGCAGAAGCAGCCATAGACTTTTACAGGCTGGTGGCGAAGACAGGTTCTTAACAGCCATCACAGGGCAGCTCCAGATCACAAATGTGAAATGTTAAGAAGGAAGGATAGCAGGGACCCTGGAAGGCCGGAAGAGGGACGCAGCCCCACTCCAGTGGTCGGCAGCAGCTCTCCTGAGGGAATGACCTTGCCGCTGCTCTGGGAGGTCAGAATAGCTCCCAGATGACAGACTGCAGGGCTCTCTCCTGGCTGGTGGTGCTTTTCATGCATTTTTCATTTCAACAATATTACCAATATGTTCAACACAAAAACCTCTTAGGATTATTGATGAAATTGAACATTCTTTCATATATTTATTAGTCATTTGTATTTTTACTTTATGAGTTCCTTGTTCATCTTTTAACTTAATGATTTATTTTATTTTAATATAAGTATATGTGTGTGAGTGCTGGTTTTAGTATCACATCTTTCTATTGCAGGCTTACAGGTTACATTCTGATATTTTTCTGGTTTTACTTTTTATAAATCTAAACCTTTAATCCATTTGGAAATAGGTAAGGTTTGACATAAAGTTATAACTTCATTTTTTCCCAAATGGTTATTTTCTTCAATGTATTTATTGAATAATCTATACTTTCCCTCTTCGACTTGATATGTCACCTTTATCTCATGTTCAGTTCCCACATATATTTTATTTTCTCTACAGATTCTTTATTGTGTTTCATAAACTGATCTCTCTTCTTCTATCTCAGGGACCCATTACTCTTCTTACTGCATTTCTACTCTGTTTGAATATTGAGTAAGAGACTTTCCCTTTCTCTCCCCTTTCTTCTCCTGGAGTACACCTTAAGGAAATTGCCATCTACGTCACATTAAAACTTTATTACGGAAACACTATTTCTCACTAGTCACTGAAGTTTCATTTTAAATCTTTCAGACATTTGTTTTTCATATGTAGTTAATATTTTGTGGCAATTGGGAGTAGAATCTTTCAATTATATTTTGTTTATATTTCATTAGTATTGGTATATAGGAAAGCTATTGATTTTTTTTTTTTTTTTTTTTTTCTGTTTTTCTTATGTTGAGCCACTGTACTCTGTCCTGTTAATTCAGAGCTGGTTATTTTACATTTTATAAAAGGTAGTCCCGCAAATTTTAATCCATAGACACTAAGTGATAGAGAAATAACCAAACTATAAAGTCTTTAAGTATAAATATCTCAGAGAAAATTAAACCTAAGTGTTGATAACATAGTAAAATGACTGTTTTTAGGAGAATGGATTTGGGAGTGAGAAAAGGAATTTTGAGAACAATGGCAAACAAAAATAATAGCACATATAAACACATACAATGCTGGGTAGGGCTGTAAGCTTTTCACAAATATAAAATCATTAAATCTTCATACTGACTCTTTTAGAAGTGTTATTAACCTCTTTTGTAGTAAAGCAAACCCAGATAACTTCTTCAGGGCACAAGCAGCAAAGCCTGAATTTGAACCTGTCCAGCTTGACTTTAGAACCCAGCTCTTAACCACTACACTTCCAAGAATGCAGACTTGCGCATTTCAGCAGTTGTAAGAGGATGTTTGTTTTGCATTTTATTGTTTTTGAAATTAGAAATCGTAATTTGTTCTAAGTCAGAAACGCGTTTTATAGCCAGCACTGTCTTAGACTTAGGGAAATAGAGTAACGTGCATATCGCAAGGGTACGTGTCTAATCTATTTAGCAGAGTATAAATGTCTTAGCACAATAATTAAGTAAATGAGATGAAGGATATATTAACTAGTTTGATGTAAGCATTCTAAATTGTATATAAAATCAGCACATTGGACCCCATAAATGCATTGATGTATACATGATCTTTGTGTTTATGACTTAATTAAAAAAAAAAAGGGAGAGAAAACCTTTGAATAAGGAAGGGTGTGTGAGTGTCAGAGAAGCTTCAGAAGAGGACACTGCTCACACTTTGCTGTCTTGCTTGGGACTTTGAGGGCCCCCCTCCCCGAAAACCCCTGAGGGAGTCCAGGCAGTTTCCTTTACAAACGTGAGTTGCTGAATGCAGAGAACCATGGTCCCACTTCAGCGGCCCTCGGCTCTTACCTGCTCCTGCCCCTAAGAGTAAGGCCAGGACTGGCCAGTACTTCCAGGGTGGAAGTTTTGGACTTCTGGGCAAGTGGTACGGGATAAGCAGAGATTTGTAGGCGCTCTTAGTAGAACAGATGAGACTGAGAACTCACTCCAGAGCCACGTGTACAACTGAATTCACAAAAACTACCACAGGGTCATGTGTCACCAGCCTAATAAGTGGGTCACTGTGGCTGGTTCTCCGCCTCTTCCTGCGACTGCTAAGCATATGGCAGACACATTTACTTCGTGTATCCAGCTGCTTACAGAATCAGATATGGTAAATCAGGCATGTTGGAGATTTCAGGCGCTAGAATCAGCACAGCTGTATAACATAGCTCTAAAAGCATTGCAAATTCCCCACACACTTATAATATATACCCGTGGTGGAACCAGGGGTGTATAACAGCTCCTGCCATTCTGTTGTCTTACTGGAGACTCTGGAAATACTTTAGGTACATAAAATCTCCCCTGCGTGTTGGACTAATCCAGGTCTCACTTTCTATTTATGCGTCTAATTGGGCATTTTTCTTCGGGAAAAAGCACACATTTGGATAACCAACAAGTCATAGGTCTGTGCAACACTACACTTTCACTCTGACAGAGAATGGTCCCTTGCCAGCGTGCAGTCCCGTCTCCACAAGGACAGCAGAGGAGGGAGCATGTCTGTACAGCCCAAAAGTAAATCCTACTCTCTCCGGCCCAGCTAGGAAGCAGGATAGGATTGAAGCACTTAGAAAACCCATGTGGAATTTATGGGTTGGGAATTACGAAATCTTTTTGTCCCTCTTGGTTTATGTTTAGCTTTGTTTTCTTTATTTATATTTAAAATTTTCCCAAGTAATAATGAATTTGTAACAAGTACAATACAAGTATGAATAAAGAATAAGCTGGTAACTTCCTCGGATACTCACAGATTCCTGCTCACAGCTGGGTGAGCTGCCTTCCAATCTCCCTGAATAAAATGTATATATCCCTTTGTCAATTTTTAGAAGGAGATAGGAATAATACTATATACTTAATTATGTTATTTGTTTTTTTCTTCCAGATCAGTAGATACAGATCTAATTATCTGAATAAGTACATAACATAAAATAGAGTGTATATACCAAAGTTTATTCAAACATTCCCTTATACATGAACATCGGATTGTTTTTATTCATTACCACTACAAAGCTGGCACTTGGGCTCTCGCATTGTAGAGTGTATGGTCAAGACTTTGTATTTATAGAGTTTTTGGGCACCTGTACTGAAACCCATCTTTGAGCACTTTGGGAAGTGGCTGGGATGAACATCATGGGTGAGGAGCAGTCTCTGGGGGTCTAGATTGTGCAGTGTTTAATGAGTTATTATCTTTTAGCTCCCATTCTGTGGTCAGCTTTACTAAAACCCTTTACAGAGGGCTCAGAGCCATGGCTTCAAATCAAATTATTGAAAATCTGAGTTAGATGAGTCATAATAGAAAAGTTCAGAGCCTTTCTTTCCCCATGATTTCAACTGATAATGGTTCTTGGTAGAATCTAACTATTCCAAAACTCTTTGCCACAGAACAAGGGAGAAGGGGCAATGTTCTGACTTTGTTTTGAATTTGCTGTTCTGCAACTCAGTTTGTTGTAGAAACGTGAACCTAAGTGAATAATAGAAAAAAAGAGAATATAAATACTTTATTTTGTGAGTGGCGTATTTTAATTATTTTTATTCATTAAAATAAACCTTATAATTACTTTAAGTACATGCATTTTTCTAAGTTCAGCTACGAGGCTTTTTAGAGAAGTGTTTTTGTTTGTTTGTTTGTTTCTTCAGATTAACTCAGGATCAGTGACAGAAAGTCTGCTTCTTTTTGTTAATGGCTCTTAGGAGGCACAACCTGTGTCACTGTGATGGCAGATGGAGAGCACCTACCTCTGTAATGGGAAGAGGGGTCAATGTTTGCTGCCCACAGACTTTGAAACTTTTTCTCCTTAGTGTTTGTAATGTTTATTTGGCCTGTAATTGAATACACAGTTATTCTAATGTGCTGCAGATCGCCTGCCCTGCGTGGGAGTTTGGGTGCATATTTAATGCCTGATTTAAAAAGAAAAATAGATGCAGTACATGTGGGCAATTTTAGGAAAGTATGTTCCATGCAAATTCAAATAAAGGTTTGGAGAAACTCGTTTTTCTCTTTCTTAGAGAAGATGTGATGTTTCACAGCAGGAATTGTTGTAGATCCATATTTATTAAGTGATTCATAGTTGTTCTTTTCCTTTGCACTGTTAATGACAAATTCAAATGGCAGCAGAGAAAAGAATCTCAGCTTACGTGGAGCACATCTCTTTCTTACTTCCTTTATCCCCTTCTAATAAAAAGTCCCAAAAAAGCTTTGTCTGAAAGAGAAAAACAAGTGGCTTAGCTAGTTGAGAAAGGAAATCCAGCAGAAATTGTTCTCTGGATTTTTGCCTGTGAAGCAAGATAAAAACAGAAGCATTCACAGGTAGTGAAATATGTGCTAATTGGAAAGAATTGGCATCATGGTTTAAGGGAGCATAATTTGTTCCATTGAAGTACAAAGGAGGAAGGTTACCTGGGTCCCCAGCCTGCATGTGCCCAAGTTCATTGCAGGGCCACCATGGCACCCCTAAAAACTCTTAAACTGAACATAATTTTTAAAAATAAACAAGTGTTACTATTTACCTTATGTTTTCATCAACTGTGTTTTCTTAACTTTTGCCTTTTATAATTACAGATGAATGACAGCCAGAACATTCAGTCAGCCTGCTCAGGTTCAGGGTTTCATTATATAGAGTGCTGTTTCTATGGTGCTATTGCCTAAAAGACATGAGTTTGCAGGTAAAATCCCAAAGCAGCTTCATATGGGGAAAAAACCCTTGAACTTGATATAACTGCTCCCAGATGAAGAGTTTATTGATGAGGGATAAAAATAAAATTTTAAAAATTTAATTTTTTTAAAGCTTTATTTCTAAAGTAAGTGGGCAGAGTTTTTACTTTGAGATTCAGGGGTCTTAAGAAAACTTCCAGGTATCAGTTGAGTACCTAGTCACCAATTTAACTTTTCATGGGATTTGGTGTTTCGAATATGGAATCTCTTACTGTTCCTTCCATTCAAAGACAGTCCTTTGCCCTTTACTCAGCTTCTGGCTGACACTACATGCCCCATTTTAATCTCTTCCAATCTAAGTCATCTGTACTACCTTCTTGAAGGTCAAGCCATTTTCTTCTTCTTTCTTTTTTGTTCTTTTATCTTCTTAGAAATAACTCTGAGTTTGCCGTTAATAAAGATGCACACAGCTGCACATTCTAAACCAAATTAGGGCTTTTCATTCCAGATGAATGATTCCAGTAATCTTGTCACTTGTCTTCTTAAGTGGTCAGAGTCTTATTTCTTTTGACTATTTTTAAACCATCAACCCAAATAAAATATAAGATAAATGAAGTTAATGTCTTGAGGGTGAGTGACATGTGTTACTTGGACTCCATTAATCTTTTTCATTGGTATTTCAAGTACTTTCACTTATTTGTTTTTTATATGAGCAAGTTGAAAGTAAAACTTGGAAATTATTTTTATGCTCTTTTTTTCTTTCTTTAAAACATCTAAGAATTAAATCAGACTGTGCAAATAGAAAGTTAGTCATGGATGCCAGGCTCCAGCGGTAGCAGCCCTTCCACACCAGTGAGTTGGAAATGTCACAGGAATTCAAGAAACAGACATCTCGTTACCTACTTTCAGGACTGAGACATGGCTGGGCCAGTGGCTCACGTCTGTGATCCCAGCTCTCTGAGATCTCTTAAGGCCAGCCTGGGCAACACAGTGAGATCCTGCTTCTAAAAAAAAGCCAAAGAAGAACTAAGATGAACATTCTATAGTGAAAGTTGATGGCACCTGAATGGATTAATTTTTGTAATTTAAAAAGTAGATCATACACTTCTTCTATATCTGCATCTTCATATTAGCAAGCTGCTTTGGGATAGAATGCCGGAGTTCACTTTTTGCCCCTGTTGTCATTCAGAATAATGGAAAGGGATACAACTTTGAGAAGATTTTTCTGTGATCTGGAGAAATGCTAAAGAATAGACTTAAAGGTAAAATATAAGGCAATAAATATTTTAGCTGAAAAATCAGTAACAAAATGGACATAACAGTTATTAGTAATTTTATTAAGTCTGTATCATGTATAAAATTAGATGCTTACACTTACTGAAACATAACGCTCATATACCATTTAAAAATAAGAAAACACATAACGAGCTATAAAAAAACGAAATATTATATGATCTCCTCTCTATTTTTAAATAAATGAGATGTGCTTCAGTACAGGGGAAAGAAAATAGCTCACAGTTGTCTAAAACATTATATGAAAATAATGGAGAGATTATATGTGTGTGGGGTGTGGGTGTCTATATATGTTTATTAATCATTCCCAGAACTTCAGGCTTCCCAGCTAGATTGACAGCTGAGTTATTTGCCCGTCCCTAGTGACTGACAACAGGTAATGAAAGGGCTTTTGCCCTGATGTAACAGCATGGAATATTTCCTAATTTACTACTGCAGTTCTCATCAAAAGTACCCTGGTTAAAAAAAAAAAACACTAGATTTATCACTACAATTACTGGAATTTCACATTTAGTTTAAGGAGACATGTTTCTATAATTTGACAGGCTTTACAGATTTTTGAACTTCTTCAGACATTCAGCTATCATGGTAATCAGAGAGAGATATAAATGAAAGCAATTATTATGGTTTTATAACTTTTAATGCTGTCTCCTGGCAAGAAATAAAATAGACCATAAACTGATGGTCTTGGGTAGGTATATTTTAAAAAGCCTTTTTTATCAACTTAAAAAAAATATTCAACAATCTGCAAATGGACAGGAACTACACTTAAACCATCATAAATGGTATTTTTGATATTATGATATTTAGTAGTACCAGAAATCCTGCATGTGTATAGGCACAAATATTAGAGGCCATGTTCTTATGCGTGTAAAGTGGTGAGGGGTATTTGTTTCAACGTGCAGACCTGGAGTTCTGCTCCTTGAGTCAAAAACTGATGTTTTCCTAGTTAGTCTACTTAATGACTGAAATCTTATTTTTTTCTTTTCCTTTTTGGAAACTATATGGTAACAACTGTGTGTTATTTTTTACTCATTTAAAACACTTACAATTTCAACTTATTTCATTTCTAGAATCATCACAATTTTTGCAACTTTGTATTAGGGCTAAACTGTGAGCTCACTGCAGGGTTCATATCGGATGTGAGGGATAATGCATTGGTGCTGTCTGTGTTGGACTGAACTACCCCGATTCTGACTCATATTCAGAAGTACTTTTCTTACATGGCAGGTGAAGTTTAATGACATGGGAAAATTAGTTTCGGTGTACCCTATTAATTTCCAACCTGCCTACCTAAGATATGGAATTTAAGACAAGGGTGTTTATAGGAGTAAGGGCTAACGTGAATCTGTTATACTTGTGAGTAATTTTAATTCTGTGAGTTTTCTCTTGGTTCAGTTATAATAAAATTACACATTTATCATCCATTTCTTATTTTCCTCCCCAAATGACATTGGCTTTATTTCATCCCAACATATTTTCTCCAGTGCCACACTGTTAACACTGCTGTGTTTTATCAGAGCACGTCAGAAAAGTTGAAGACGGAGAAGGAGTGGGAGCATTTGTAGCCACTGTTGTCACAATTGCCCTGAAGGCCGAGTCGTAGAATTTTATTTAACTTACCCATTAGTTGAGCAGGTCCCAGGGAAAGCGGCTTTCTAACCTTTTCTCCATCTGGAGACTTAAGGGACTCAAGAGTGAGCCAAAATACAAAGCTGAGCGGTAGTAGGAGTCAATTCAGTCACTTTTTCCCCCTCTCCACCGTGTCTATTGACCATGTATTACATGTCAAGTACAGAAAAGAAAATGTGTAGTTTTGTCTGATATCTCAGTAAAATCATATGTGAGTAATATACCATTACTATTACTAATTAAGACAAATAATAATGAGCATTGCTAAAGGACTTTGCAGTTTACTAGTACTTTCAGATGCAACGCTGGGGCGGCCCAGTGAACACACCAGTCACCACCACATTTTCTGTGCACACCAGTAGGGTGCCTGGTAGCCTCACAAAGCATTAATTGGTCAGTTTTTTAAGGTTAATAATTTATGTGTCATATGTCAACTTGAGTAGAATTTAAAAAAAAAAAAAATTGTTTTTTATTGTTGGGGATTCATTGAGGGTACAATAAACCAGGTTACACTGATTGCATTTGTTAGGCAAAGTCCCTCTTTAGTTTCAAAATTTTTTTCTACTTCCCACATGATCCTTCCCACCAGGTAGGAGGACTAGGGATCCATCGATTGGAGAGTGGGAATTGATAGGGGTGCCATTTTCTATGTTTCGAATGAAGCAGCCAGGATGCTGGTACCACCCAGCAAGTTGGCAAGGCCCCACTCCTGCCATTCCTGGAGGCGAGTTGGAGGTGGCTGAAGTCAGGGTGGTGCATAATCTTTCATTTTCAAAGAACCGATAAGCTCCGTATCCAGGCTGTAAGCAAATGTTCCTGGTCAGTGCTCAAAGTGTATTAAACATCTGGAATCAGATGACTCTCACCATCCACTCTGCGCCAGGCAGCCATCGTCTCTCATGGGCTCTCCAGCTTCGCCCTTGCTGTGTTGCCGCCATTTTCAGTACAGCCAGAGGAACCCTCTGAAACTGCCTGCAGTGCCCATGGGACCTTCTGTTCTCTCCATTGTCCACGTGTGGCTGCTGAGCACACGAAGTGTGACCCAGGACCTATTTACATGATAAATAACCACATCAGTTAGTGGCTGTTGTATTGGACAGCGCAGGTCAAAAGCATGGCAATTCCTTTTCTGCTCAGAACCCTCTCACAGCTTACCATTTTGCTCACAGGAAAGGCCACATTTGTCACAGTATGTAATGTGGCTCCCGGGTGTCGTGTCCTGCTGTTTGTCTCTAGATCACTCTGCTGCCTCTTGCTGGTCCTCAGACATGCAGACTGCTCCCACCTCAGGGCCTTTGCACTTACAGGCAGTCTCCAGGTTACAAATGAGTTAGGTTCTGTATGTTTGTTCATAACCTGAATCTGTATGTAAGTTGGAACAGGCATGTTTACCTATCAGCGGGAGGTAATAGCCTCTGATTGTAAGTGTGAGTTGAACGTGAGTCTGATGTTTGTAACTCAGGGGTACCTGCACTCGTCCTCTCACGGCTGGCCACACAGCCTGCTCCCTCTCCAGTTTCCAGGCTTTGCTAAATGTCAGCTTGTCATCAAGGCCTTTTCTGATGGCCCTGTTGAAAACAGCAGCCTCTCCCACCCCTTCCCTCTGAGTTCCAGATGACAGGACTCCTCAAGATAATTAAGTAGGATTGATGAAATCTAACTGGTGAATAATACTTCACTGGATTCATGGCCAGGCTGCCAGCAAATGCTCTTGGCTAGTCTTCAAAATAGATCTGAAATCATCTGAAACACTTTTTATTTTACTTATTCAATGTGTATTCTTTCCTCTTCTAGAAGAGAAGCTCTGTTGGGACAGAGGTTGTTCACTGGTCTGTCTCCAGATTTCTGAAGAGTGTCTGTACACCATAAGGGATAAACAAAGTTTTGACGATTAAATGAGTATATGACCATGCAGCATTACTAATTATCTAGCAAAAGGGCCACTAAGCAAACTGTGATTGTTTTCAAAAAGAGAATCTCCAAACTTGGTAAAGGTAGGCAAGTTTAATACACAGTCAAGGTGGGCAAGTTCTGTGCACAGTCAAGGTGGGCATGTTGAATACAGTCCAGGTGGGCAAGTTCAGTGCACAAAGTGGGTCAGTTCAATGCACACAGTCAAGGTGGGCCAGTTCAATGCACAGTCAAGGTTAGCCAGTTCAATGCACAGTCAAGGTGGGCAAGTTGAATACAGTCAAGGTGGGCAAGTTGAATACACAGTCAAGGTGGGCAAGTTGAATACAGTCAAGGTGGGCAAGTTGAATACAGTCAAGGTGGGCCAGTTCAATGCACGGTCAAGGTGGGTAAGTTGAATACAGTCCAGGTGGGCAAGTTCAATACACAGTCCAGGTGGGCAAGTTCAATACACAGTCCAGGTGGGCAAGTTCAATGCACAGTCCAGGTGGGCAAGTTCAATACACAGTCAAGGTGGGCAAGTTCAATGCACAGTCCAGGTAGGCAAGTTCAATGCACAGTCCAGGTGGGCAAGTTCAATGCACAGTTCAGGTAGGCAAGTTCAATGCACAGTCCAGGTGGGCAAGTTCAATACACAGTCCAGGTGGGCACGTTCAATACACAGTCCAGGTGGGCAAGTTCATTGCAC
>CAUYPK010152706.1:0-34037 GCA_963574355.1 Loris lydekkerianus
GTCAGTCGCAACTCAGGCTCTGTCCACACCCCTCCCCTCGATAAATCACCCAGGGATCCGAACTCCTGGGGGATAGACCTCCAGACCTCCGTGTGAGTGGAGGGGAGTGTTGGACTGCTGGGAAAGATATTCAAAGTTTTATACAGTTTTATCCCTGGCAGGGGAGCACCATGGCACCCCAGTAGGGGAGGTAGGACCAGTTTTTAGAAGGTCACTCCCGTGAAATGAAGTGGGAGGGCTTTTGATTTCTGCCCTTTTGTTTGGAGGGCTCTTAAGCCGGACTCGTGGGGGAGGAGGGACTCTTGTCCGCTTGGTGATGGATTTTGTACCTTTTGTTTGCGTCCTTGTGGTCTCAGCTCGCCTCAGTGGCGAGTGTGTTCTTCAACCTTCTCTCTTGGTACAGCTCGCATCCTCCAGGTTACTTACTAAATTTCCATCTTTTAACTCTTCATCTGGACAGGAGCCTCTGTGGAAAGCTGGCTTCAGTCAGCCATCTTGTCTCCTCCCCCGACTCTCAAATTTTAAATTAAGCTTGTATTTCTGTATGTTTTTAATCTTTTGTGTATTTCTCAGAAGTTGATTTGTATTTATTAAGGTTTTATTTTGTCAATTTTCTGTATATTAATGTTAAAAATTGGCCTATAAGAAAACATTTCTGTAATAAACTCCAGTTCTGACATCTTATTAAAGCTTGGATATTATAAGTATTAATACATTCAAACTATCACTGCCATGACTATCATGCATTCATTTATTCATTCTTTCATTCATTCTAAAACTCTTTGTGGAGAATCCATTGTGTGACATGCAATAAAATAAGAACTTTCAGTAATACATTATGTGATAAGGTATTATTATTATTACTAGTATTAGTATTTTTACCATTTTTTTTAAAAAGTAAATCTATTCGAAGACTGCACACTTTACAGATGGTAGAGCTAAGTTTAGAAAGAATACTGTAACAAGCTTAATGCCCAGGACACACTAGATATTAAATAATGTAAACATATATGGCAGGGAAGGAGAGAGGGAAAAAGAAAGGAAGAAGATGATGTAGAAATAAATGATTAATAATAGGCTAATGTTTTCCAAGTAAAAGAGACAAAATGCTCACAATCAAATCTTGAACAATATTATACAAGTCACCTAAATATATATACACATAAACTGTGACTAAGTTTTCCATAAATGATGCTTTTTTCTTTACTTTTCACTTACAGTCCTACAAAATTCATGATCTATTAGCTGCTGCTTACATTAATGCCTTGGCATTCCATACTTAACTCAAATTGAAAAAGTTACCTGTTGAGAAGAAATATTATAGCTTAGGAAGAATTCAGCAAATTCAACTTTCAGATACCTCCTGGGTGCTTCCAATTTTATACCTCTATTGTTTTCATGTCCTTGCCTCATTTCACTAAATGGAAAGCATTTTTATTTTATAGATGAGGAGTTTACCTTATTTAACACTATATAGAATTTGCCTCACTTAAAGTAGTTCCCCTTAAAACATATACCACCCCAAAAGAGAGATCCAGTGAATTCTCATTAAAATTATATTGAAGTTATTGTACTGAGTAGTTAGTTAGTATTTTCTAAAATTATATGTATACAAAGAATTTATTTTGTAATTGTCAGAACCCCAAGATTCTAGATGTAATTTTTTTCAACATAGGTAGTCGTGTAAAGCTTTCTGTCAAGATAGTATCAAAAGACAAAATGTCAAGAAATTTACTTAAAAACTCTAACTGGATTAATTAGATAAATCAGATGGATCTCATCTAAAAATACTACTCTGAGTATGGCAGAATGCACATGTTTTGTTTACATATGTTGTTTTTTGTACAGACTGAGTCAAAGTTACAAGGGTGCTTTTCACCCAGGAGTGTGCACTGTATCAAATAGATGTGAATTTACTCATCCCCTACTCCTTCCTTCCTCAACTTGATTTTCAGTGAGATTTACTTCCATGTGTGCATCTTCATGTTGATCAATTAGTTCCAAGTTGGTATTGAACATACATATTTTTTTCTTTATTCTTGTGATGTTTCACTTAGAAGAATGGTTTCCAGTCCTATCCAGGTTGTCACAAAAGATATTAGATCACCATTTTTTCATGGCTGAGTACTACTCCACAGTATGCACATACCACATTCATAGGTTGGGGACACTTGGGTGTTTCCACATCTTTGTAATAGTAAGTTGTGCTGCTATAAACATTCAAGTGCAAGTGTCCTTTTTATAAAACAACCTTTTTCCCCCTCAGGTATATACTCAGCAGAGAAATCACTAAATCAAATGGTAGGTCTACTTTAAATCCTTTGAGATATCTCATTATAATTTTATATAGAGGTTGTACCAGTCCTACCAATAGTGTACAAGAGTTTCTTTTTCTCTGCATCCATGACAACATTTGTTGTTTTGGGACTTTTTAATATGAGCCACTGTCTTCGGAATTAGGTGCTATTTCACTGTGGTTTTGATTTGCATTTCCCTAGTGATTGAACATTGAGCATTTTTTTTTGTTTTGTTTTGTTTTTTGGCCATTAATATATCTTCATTTAAAAATTTTTTGTTAAAAAAATTTCTCTTTATGTCTTTTGTCTATTATTTAATGGGGTTGTTTGGTTGTTTCTTGCTAATTTGTTTGAGTTCTTTATAAATTCTGGTTATCAGTCCTTTATAATATGTACGCATGCAAATATTTTTTCCCATTCTGTAGGTTGACTATTTGCTTTTTAATTGTGTCCTTGGCTGTGCAAGGTACAATACCTTTTCAGTAGCAACAAAGAAATATGTACTTAACACTTAACATACTTAACAAAGGAGGTGAAAGACCTATAAGGAGAACTATGAAATACTGTGGAAAAAAATTGCAGAGGATGAAACAGAAGGAATAATATACCATAGTCATGTATCAGCAGAAATATTGTTAAAATGATTATATTACTCAACATGATTTACAGATTCAATGAAATTCCCATTAAAACCCAACACCCTTTTTTGCAGACCTAGAAAAATATTTCCACACTGCTTATGGAACTAGAAAAGAGCTCAAGTAACCAATTCAAGCTCATCTAATAAGAATGAAGTGGGAGGCTTCGCTTTGCCAAACTTTGACATACTACAAAGCTATCACAATTAAAACAGTATGGTACTTGCATAGAAACAGAGACATAGACCTGTAGATTAGAAGAAAGAAGCCAGAGATAAAATCATCCTCATATTTTCATCTAATTTTTTTAAAACATACAAAAATATACACTGGGAGGAGAGAATCTTTGTTCAATAAATAGTATTGGGAAAACTGGATAGCCACATGTAAAAGACTGAAACAGGAGCTACACCTGTCACCACTCAATTTAACTCATGATAGATAAAAGATTTAAACCTAATGTAAGTAACTTTGAAAATGCTAGAAGAAAATGTTGGAAAAACTCTAATAGGTATTGGCTAAGGCAAAGGAAGACTCCCAAAGCAATCACAGAAACAACAAAAATAAATAAATTGGACCTAATCAAATTAGAAATGTGGTTTTTAAAGGAAGCTTTAGAAGAAACAAGAAAATAGCAAAAAGCAGATTGATTAAATCTTGAGATTACTCTCTTTTTAAAGTTAAAGCAATCTCATATTCCCCAGGTTTGTAAATTATTAAAGGCACATCTCCTACCATCTGAGAGTACACACGTTCTTCTATCTACTGATAAAACATATATGTCTTGTGAATAATTAATTTAGTTATTATAATTAAATATCCAGTACCTTTGACCAAAGAATGAATTGTACCTGTACCTGAGCAAATCAAACAAAATGTCTTCTTTAAATTCTTCCAACTGTCAAACTCCAAAACTCTTTTTTGGGTGGTAAAGAGGGAGATGCCAGATGAAGTCCATCTTCTGTCTGAGTTAATGCTACTATTTCTCAATGAAAATGAAATTATCCCTAACAATCAAAAGTAAGAGCAAAAATGTATTAATAACTTCAGTATAGTAACTCCTCTTATCAAGTTATTGATACAAGAGTTGAGTCAAGATTCCAAAGAAATACTGCTTGGCTTCATATTTTACTATTTGTAGAATTTAGAAAGTTTTCTTAGTTCTGTATGTCTCAGGATTTTTTTGTCTGTTTGTTTCTAAAAGGATAACAATAGTAGTTACTAGCTATAAATTTCTATTCATGATCTTCTATGCACCAGCACTTGGCATGGGGCAATCAATGAAGATATGGTAAAATGCATGCTGGTTACTAAAATATCACCCAGCACTATTAAATTCAGGAAAGGCCATCTGTCATTCTTTGCTTAATGAACTATGAGTGGTAGTAACATGTTATTTTTGGCAGGAACTTTAAGCCCAGGTGAGTAACTCATCACATTTGCTTTACCCGGCATCTATAATTATGGAGGCATGTTTTGAGAAGACATCTTTGTATTCATGGATTATTGCATGACATGGTGTGCAGACTTCCCTACAGATTCATGCTGTAATTACTACTTAAGTAAAAAATAAACTTTATGGATTTTAGTCATTGAGATTTAAGGGGGGTTGGTTACTTCAGTATAAACTAACCTATTATATTAAAATGAAGATGTCTGTTTTTAAGGAGTACTCATCCCAGTGAGACACAGACAACAGGAGAATAAATACATAATACATAAATAGAGTATCTGGTACTATAGACGGTAATAAACACTGTAGAATTAAAGAAAAGATAGAACAAGTAAGCAGCATTAATATTGAAAAAAAAGGAAGAAAGGAGGAAGCAGGCTATAGAATTAAAAGGCCAACTAATTAATGTACTTTGAATGCTTAGAATAATGTCACTCAATGCAAGTTATATATTTTATGTTATCTAGTCTTAATACAAGGCATTTGCTGACAATATCATATTATTGTGCCTCCCCCCCACATTATTTCTCTTAAATCTAATGCTATTTTAGAATTTGGATGAACAGGATTATATTCCCAGGACTTTGAAATTTCTTATTTAGCTTCAGGGTATACAAATCTTATCAATATTAGGTTTAAGACACCAGTGCTACTATACCTGTGCTGTGGGAAGAATTATTCTTAATACCACTGAGAAAACTCAGGTGTAGCATGCCTGTTAATTCACATCACGCATTTATCTGCTTGGCAGGTACAGCCTGTGGGGAAACTTGGCATGTTAATGTTGCTGTAATGCCCCTTTCCTCACCCATCTGTCAGTGGGAATGCTGCATGCAAAGGTAGAAACAGTGAAAGAGAAAGGACATTGCTTAAGTTAGGTTTGCCTTTCTTTGTTTTATCTAAGCTTAAGTTGGAAGGGTTTTGTAACAAATATGTAATCATCTTCAAAGTGATACTTCATTTTTTAAATTAATTTATTTTTTATTTCAAATTAATATGAGAGTACAAATTTTTAGATTACATTGTTTTCACTTCCAGGTAAAGTTCCTCTTGTAAAAGAGCCCCTCACCCAGGGGGTGTGTTATACACCCTCACAATATGCACATTAGGTGGGATCCTCCATAGCCCCCGTCTTTCTGCCCTCTCCCGCTCCCTCTTCCCTCTACCCCCAAACTGTACTATATCAGTGTTTTATTGTTCTTATGAGCATGCAATTGTTTATATGTTGATTTCATATTAGTATGGAGTACTCCAAAGTGATACTTCAAAGAGAAAATACATTTTGGTAAATTTATTTAAAAGATCATTTCTAGTAATAGAATGATAGCAGCAATAAATTACTTGTAGATATATAGTAGAAAATAATACTTTTAAATTAAAAAACACTTCAAACTATCCCTAATTTTGCCAATGCTTAGCCCAGTCATCTTAAGGAAGTGTTAGAAACTATTCTTCATGCCAACATCAAAACGTAAGAAAAATTGTTTTCAATTTTCCATAGAGATTGTACTAATTGTGTGTAATCATTCCCTTTTCAACATATCCACACCAACATCTATTTTATGATTTTTAATACTGGCCATCTGACAGCAGCAAGGTGGTATGTCATTGTAATTTTAATTTGCATTTTTCTCATGATTAGTGGCATTGAGCACCTTTTCATGTTTGCTGGTCATTTGTATATTTCTTTCTTTCTTTTTTTTTTTTTTTTGAGTCTCACTTTGTTACTCTTGGTAGAGTGCTATAGTGTCTAGCTCACTGCAACTTCAAACTCTTAGGCTAAACTATTCTCTTGCCTCAGCCTCCCGAGTAGCTGAGGGGGACTATAGTTGCCCACCAGAACACCCAGCTATTTTTAGAGATGGGGTCTCACTCTAGCTCTGGCTGGTCTCGAACTCATGAACCTACCAGAGTGTTAGGATTACAGACGTGAGTCACTGCACCCAGCCATTTGTATATTTCTTTTGAAAAAAAAAAAAAATCGTGTATGTATTTTCTAATTTTTTAATGAGATTATTGGTTTTTTCTTTCTTGCTAATTTATCTGAGATCCTTGTAGATTCTGGATATTAGTCTTTTGTCAGATGTCTAAGTTACAAATATTTTCTCCCAAATGTAGATTGTCTATCTACTTTGTTGATTATTTCCTTTGTTGTGCAAAATTAATGTAGTTTAAGTTTCATTTTTATTTTTTCTCATTGTTGTATGTGCTCAAAGAACTAAAAGTAGATCTGCCATCTAATCCAATGATCGATCCCATTACTGGGTATCTATCCAAAGGAAAAGAAATAATTACATCCAAGAGACACCTGCATTTGAGTGTTTATCACAGCAAAACTGACAATTGCACAGATATGGGGCTAACCTAAGTGCCCATCAACTGATGATCAGATAAAGAAAATGTGTTAAATGTACTGTATATATAGCATGAAGTACTACTCAGACAGAAAGGAATAAAATAATGCCTTTCCCAGCAAAGCAACTTGAATGAAACTAGAGACCATTATCCTAAATGAAGTACCTCAGTAATGGAGAAACAAATATTGCATCTTCTCACTCCTAAGTGGGAGCTAAATGATGGGTCTACATAATTATACAAAGTGGTATAAGGAACATTTGACACTAGAAACTAAGAAGGGGGGTTGTTGAAGGTGGGGTGTCATTGATCGGCCTTGACATGCAGTGGATTTACTTCCTTATGGCCTGGTGGTGCAGGAGACCAAGGGAAAATTTTTAATAGGAGTTTTAGAATATTAATATAGAGAAATAATAGACACAGACAAAGAGAGGGCTTTAAGAGCAGCAGGGTGAGGCTTCCAGTCTGCTGCACCGAGTATAAGGCTAGCTCTGTATTTATTTCATACATCAGTATTACAATCATAAATCTTATGAAAGCAAGGAAAACAATCCATCATGGTTCTTGATGTGCTTGCATTTCTATAGCTAGACTAACTCTACAATTGATTATGTTAATTGTATGGATTTACTTACTACTTTTTATTGTTTCAAAGTGTTATGTTTTAAATGTAAACAAAGTCTTGATAAAGAAGCCAATAAGAAGCTGACTCAAGGACCAAATTCTAGCTGACCCACAGTCACACACCAGAGAAGTGATGTTTTAGTACTCTGATAGCCTTGTGTCCAAACTGATAGATTTCTCTGGCCCAGTTAAGATGGCAGAAAAAAAGAGATCTTTCTTCTCCTTATCTGTTATGGAGCAAGTCTTCCTGAATTGGACAAAGTTTAAAGAATCCACATTCTTAACTCCCAAAAACCACTCACCCAGAGCACACAGCTCTGCCCTAGCAGAAAGTAGCTGCAAGGTGTCCAGCTAGCGGCAGCCTGGCAGCTGTGAGGGGAGGGGGAATATTCAACATACCAGGCTTTAGAATATTAAAGTGACAGGATCTCACACTTTGTACTCAGAGCCAGGAAAATGAATCTGAATCAGTTCCCCATAACCATCTCCCTTTGTCTAGACTCTGTTCCCTATTCCTAATAATATTTCTAATCTACTAACAATTAATAATTGAATATTGGTTTCAACTTATAAAATCATTATTACTAGTAAGGCAAGCACATAAAGATATGACTCCTCCCTTAAGTATTCCCACATGCATTCTTCAGGGGGTTAAGGAAATAATGTCAGGTACAACGTATAATATTTAGGCAATGGGGACTTCACCACTGTACAATTCATCCTGGTAACAAAAAACGCTTGTATATTTATGGGGCACAACTACAAGAGGGACTTTACCTAACGAATGCAAATACTGTAACCTAGTTGCTTATGCCCTCACATTAACCTGAAATAAAAAATATAAGATAGGGTGGCACTTGTGGCTCAAAGGAGTAGGGCGCCAGCCCCTCCATATGCTGGATGTGGTGGGTTTAGACCCAGCCCCGGCCAAAAACTGCAAAACACACACACACACACACACACACACACATATATATACATATATATATGATAAAATAAGTACATATATATTTGAACATCTATCATAAGAACTAAACAGTTGTTGATTCAGAAAAAAATACCTATCAAGTAAAGTAAAAACGTTTAACTTGTGTTTATAGAGATTGTTAATACTGGTGTTATTTATTGACAGATCATAGTTGTAAAAGGAGTACTAAGAGGATACAAATGTATGTTTATCCATTACATATAAAAAGGCTCCCCATAATTAAGGCATAACATTTACTGTTATGTATGAATTTACTATTCATACTTTTCCTATGTGGAAATACGTCATCTTTGACCAGTATTCTTGTCTCTATTTGATAAAATTCACTAACATGGCTAATGTTTTCACTTTCTAAAGATAAATATAACAGCATTGGGAAAAATTAAATAAATACAACCATTTAAATTTTCCTTACTTCCCAGCAATCTCTGGGAAGATGTATTTGAATTTAGCAAATCAAATAAAAGAGTAAATTAATTAAATAGCAGGTTATGTTAGCTAATTAATGAACTTGATTCTCTTAATGTTTTTAAGCCACATCTTTGGAATTTTTCTAAGTAATTTTTTTGTTATATATTTATTACTCCCTTTAATTCTAGAATATTTATTTGAATATCTACAATAAACTTCAATGGGAAGTTGAGTGGGTGATTACCTTCATTCCTCAATTTATTCTAAGTCTTCATCAAAACTTGACAATTTACCAGCCATTATTATAAGAGCTAATAAAGAAACCAAATTAAGATTTCTACTCCTTTACTGAGAAATGCAAAAAAAAAAAGAAAAAGAAAAAGATTTCTGCTCCTGTGGAGCTTTCATATTAAAAGGAAAAATAATAATAATAAACAAGGGGTCAAATAAATAGCCCAGATTATTCCAGGTAGAAATGAAAACAATGAATAAAATTAACAAATGGTATCATAGAGAGTGATTATTGATGGTAGTTGAAGCAGAAGGAAATCAGGAAAAGCCTTCTCAGAAATAAATGTGATGGGAGTCTGTTGATCCAAAATCCAAATGGTAAAATCAATAGGGCCCTACAAAGATCTGCGACCATAGCATTCATAGTAAAATAAATAACTAATTCAAAGACCCTATGTGGAATCTAATTCAAAACCCTATGTGGAATAAACTTGGTTCACTTAAGAAACAGAAAGGCCACAAGAATTTAATAGTGTATAACAATGATAAAAAAAAAAAAAATTAGAGAAAAGGAAAGTCCTAATTGTGTATACTTAGCTATAGTAATATATGAGAAGAAACCAGTGCAGATTTTTGTTAATTTCTTTGTTTTGTTTTGCTTTGATTTTAATGCAGGGAGTAACATAGCATCATGTGTATGTATCAGATCATTCTGATTATTACTGACAGTGGGTTAGTGGAAAGACAAAAAGAAAAGCAAGGAGGCCAGTTTGGAAAACACCAAGAGTGAGATGATGGACATGTATGCTAAAGTCAAAAGCATGGAGGACAGGAAGATGTGGATAGATTCAGGATACATTTAGAAACAGAGTCAGGGGACTCAAAAGACTGGAGGCTTATTTCATGAGAAAAGGAAGATAGCAAGTATGCAACTGTAGTCTGACAGTGAGCAACTAAGTGGAAGTTGATGCCATTGCTAAAAAGAAAAAAAATAGGTAACATGTATTAAGTACTTACTATGGATCAAGCACTCTTCTAATCTCTTTAAATATTTGGCTCTCTAAAAATTGTCACTTAGTCATTTAGTCACTGTAAAGATTCAGTTCATTTACAATTGAGTACCATTTGATTCCCATGTATGAATTAGGAAATTGAAGTGCAGAGAGTACTTAATGCAAGTGCTTGATGTAAGTACCTTCTATCATGCCCTACAGCTAGTAGGGATACTATTAAGTGCAGAGAGTACTTAATGCAAGTGCTTGATGCAAGTACCTTCTATCATGCCCTACAGTGATAGAACACAAGGAGTCTTACACTATAATTTATGATCTTAACCTATGTGAGGATACACAGACATGTCTACCAAAAGGCTTATACTAGACTATCCATAGTAGCAATATTAGTAATAAATAAAAACTAGAAACTATCCAAGTATCTGCCAGAGAAATATGGGTAAATAAATTATGGTATTTTCACACAATGGAACACTATACAGCAATAGTAATGATAAAGGACTTCAATTGCACAGCCTTAACCAAAAGAATCCACTCCAAAAGAGAATACAGTCATGAGCCACACAATAACTTTTTTTTTTCAGATTAATATGAGGGTGCAAACAATTAGGTTGCAATGTTTACATTTGTTAGGTAAGATCCCTGTTGTAGCTGTGTCCCACACCCACTAGTTGGGAGCACACCAGGATCCCTCCCTCCTTCCCACTCCCTTTCTTCTCCTTCCTTCACCACCTTCCTCCCACCCGGCATGAATTAAATTGAGTTTTTGTCTAATGCAGGCATGAATTTTGTTTTTCTACTGGCTTCATATCAGTATTTAGTACATTGGATATGTGCTTTTCCATTGTTGTGACACATTACTAAATAGAATGTTCTCCAACTCTTATGCAACTTTTTACAAAAGACGTAAAGTCTACATCTTTTTATTTTTAAATTTTTAGATTATTCTTCAATCTTTATTCTCAATGAAAATATACATGATGGGGGAAAAACATGGTCAGGTTGTCAGAAACAGAGCTTTGATGCTCCCAAGAGCGCACACAATGCTGGTAATTCACAAAATCAGCAAGATGTTTCCGAGAGAGCAGAGAGATTGAGAGGGACAGAATGATAGAGAGATGGGGGGAAGGAGAGAGAGCCTGTTTTGATTTTTAGTGGTGATCAGGATCTGAATTTAATTTAGTTGGTCTTCATACAGTTTCTTGATGCATCTTCTAGATATAAGATTCCTATCTCATGTGTTCTGTTACATTTTTGTTTATGAAATACATCAGAAAAAGCAGATAACTGGCCATTTTGTGCTCCTGTAAGGTGTGGGTTTCAAAGCCATGTGGCACTGTGTCAAAGTTATCGTTGCCTATCCCACAGATGAAGCATTTGGTCTCCATGTCTTCTTTGACTTGTTACTGTTGGTCTCTTAGTTCTCCAAAAGCATCAGTAATTAGACCTTGTATTATGGCCAATAGAATGACAATTACAAAAAAGAAGAAAGTGATGTCAAAGATGATTCTATAGATCTCATATTCATCTCCCCCTGAGTCTTCAATCTCATCACCAATGCCCCTCTAGCACATACCCCAATGAACATGTGGAACATATAGCACTGGAAAAGAAGGTGATATCACTTCTTGGAAGGTCTTGTGTGGGAGACCAAGTCTACATTTTTTTTATGGCTGAATAGTATTCCATGGTATACATATACCAAAGTTTATTGATCCATTCATGGGTTGATGGGCACGTGGGTTGTTTCTACATCTGAGTGATTATAAATTGAGCTGTGATAAACAATCTAGTGCAAATATCCTTGTGAAAAAAAAATTTTTTTTCTGGGTAGATGCCAGTAATGGAATTGTGGGAACAAATGGAAGGTCTATTTTGAGTTCTTTGAGGATTTTCCATACTTCTTTTCAAAGAAGCTATGTTAGTTTGCAATCCCACCAATAGGGTAAGAGTGTTCCCTTCTCTCCATACCCACAGTAGGATCTGCAGCTTTGGGACTTGGTGATGTGGGCTCTTCTCACTGGGGTTAGATGTGATCTCAAGGTAGTTTTGATTTGCATTTCTCTGATGATTAGGGACAATGGGCATTTTTCATATGTTTGTTGCCATTTATCTGTCTTTTTTTAGAGAAACTTCTGTTCATATCACTTGCTTTTTATTTTATTTTGCTGATTAACTTGAGTTCTCTGTAGATTCTAATTATCAGGCCTTTGTCAGATCCATAACATTCAAAAGACTTCTTCCATTCCAAAGGCTATCTGTTTGCTTTGGTTGTGGTACCCTTAGCTATACAAAAGATTTTTAGCTTAATTAAGTCCAGTTTATTTATTTTTGTTGTTGCAGCAATTGCCACTGAAGGCATCATGAAAATCTTTCCCCCCCATCATCAAAAGTTTTTCCATGGTTTCTTCCAGGATTTTTATTATTTCATGTCTTAGATTTACATCTTTTATATATCTTGAGTTCATTTTTATAAGAAGTGAAAGGAATGGGTCCAGTTTCAGACCTTTACATGTGGTTATCCAATTCTCCCAGCATCATCTATTTAATAATGATTCTTTTCCCCAGTGTATGCTTTTGTTTGGTTTATCGAAGATCAGATAGCAATAAGATGCTGGTTTCATCTCTATGTTTTCTATTTTGTTCCATATATCTATGCCTTTATTTCTGTGCCAGCACCATGCTGTTTTGAACACTGAGCACTTGTAATATAACCTGAAGCTTGGCAGAGTGATGCCTCCTGATTTGTTTTCATTACTAAAGATTGCCTTAGCTACATGCATTTTTTTTTTTTTTTTTTTTTTTTTACTGGTTATATACAAAATGAAGAACTATTTTCTTGAGTTATTCAAAGTATGATGTTGGTATTTTAATGAGGATTGCATTAAATATGTGGAGTGCTTTGGGTAGTATAGACATTTTAATAATGTTGATTCTTCCCAGGCAACAGAATAGTAAATTTTTCTACTTATTGATGTTTTCTGCTATTCCTTTTTTCTTAGGGTTTCATAATTCTTTTCTTAGAATTATGAAACCCTAAGAAAAGCACACAATGTTTTGGTCAACAAGGGACCACACACACAATGGTGATCCCATAAGATTATACTGTCATATGATATTTTTACTATATCTTTCCTAAGGTACGTGGGGAACCTGTAGTCTTAAGGCCACACGTAATGTTCTAGGTCCTTAAGTGCAACCTTGAATCTAAATTTTACAGAAAAAAATTCATTTTATTAAAAAGGGTGCAGCAGAGAAATATGAAGCTTTTCTTGTCTCCTTCAGTTTTTTGCTTTTTGGTTTTTTTTTTTTTTAAGAGGGAGTGTCACTTTATCGCCCTTGGTAGAGTGCGGTGGCATCACACAACTCACAGCAACCTCCAACTCCTGGGCTTAAGCAATTCTCTTGCCTCAGCCTCCCAAGTAGCTGAGACTACAGGTGCCAGCCACAACCCCTGGCTACTTTTTTTGTTGCAGTTTGGCCAGGTCTGGGTTTGAACCTGCCACCCTTAGTATTTGGGGCCAGTACCCTACCCACTGAGCCACAGCTGCTGCCCACCTCCTTTAGTTCTTAAGAAAGAAAATGAGAAGGCTGCAAATTCTCTCTCTTGAAATGAGAAGGCTGCAGATTTCTCACCCCCAGCCTAGGTTTGTGTAAGTACACTCTATTATGTTTACACAGGATAAAATCACTTAATGACACACTTCTGAGAACATATCTCTGTTGTCCCTATCATTAAATGATGTGTGACTATATATTATTTTGTTCCATCAGATGAGATAGAGAAACAGATAAAATTTTTGAGATAGTATGGTGAATGAAAAGGGATATGGGAATGATTTCGGGGTTGCTCATAATATTTTATTTCTTGGTCTAGGCTCTGGTTACAAAAGAGACCTCTGTCTGAGCATTCTCTACATTTCCTAAAATTATAGTGTTCTAAGACAAAAACTTGAAATAAGATTAAAAAAAATTGGTTCCAAAAAATATTTCTAACATAAGAGGCCTACGAGCAAGCCCTAATACTCCACAATTCAGAGATGTGATGTAGAAAGCCCACAAAGCAGACTATAATGGTGCAACTGCAGCCCGCAATATCTGAGAATTCTAAGAGGAGTTGGGGTTGTGCTACTAACTGTGGCAGCTGCTGCTGATAGGTCAAGAAATGTGAGGACAGAAAAGTAATCATAACACAACATTTAATTCCCAAGCTTTTTCCTTTTCTAAATTTAATGTATCAAATCATTAAATCTTTTTAATCTTAAGCACTTTTGTGTGTCATTCTATTATATTTTATTTGTAATCCTGGTAGCAGAATAGATAATAAATCCCAATTTCATGTTTAAAATTAATTTTTTAATCTCAATATATGAACTAAAAAACAATCAACATGGTCATTCCTCTGCTTCCAATGAAGATTGCCAGAAAATCAAAACAATGTTAAATGAAGTCATGAAATGTAAGCCTTATTTATTAATTAATAATTACTGTTTGTTAGTTAATAATTTCTTCAATAAAATAGATAATTTCAAGTGTGGAGTGTAAAAGAAGAACCGGCAGTGGAAAACCCAGTGGCATGGTGCACATGGTGCCCTAATTCCTGACCCAAATAATATGTGACATAAGAAAGTTTTTCTTTTGTTGAGACAGAGTCTCACTCTGTCACTCCCACTAGATGCAGTAGCCTCATAGCACATAGCAACTTCAAACTCTTGGCTCAAGGGATCCTCCTGATTCAGCCTCCTAAGCAACTATGTCTACAGGTGCCTACTCACAGTTTCTTGGGAGGCTGAATCAGGAGGATCCCTTGAGTTAAATTTTTTAGCTCAAGGATCCTGTAGCTAATTTTTTTCTATTTTTAGTAGAGAGAGAGACTTGCTCTTAGTTGGGCTGGATTCAAACTTCTGAGCTCAAGTGATATACCCACCTCGACCTCCCAGAGTACTAGGATTGCAGATATGAACCACTGTGCCCACCCCATAAATATGTATACTTTTAAGCTACCAAGGTTTGGGGATAATTTGTTATGCAGTAATGGGTAACAAATACAGGAGAACCAATTATTTAAACTTAAAAAATACGAATATAAGGAAAATTTATATCATAGAGAAGAGCATTTTCGTTTTTAAACCATAAATCATTTCTATTGGCAGGAATTAAAATAAGAAAGGACATTTTTTGATGCCTGAAATGCACATAGTATTTTGGCATTCTTTTGGCTGTACAGTCCTCCCTCAATATACATGAAGGAGTAATTCCAAACTCCACTCATACTCAGGTCCCAAAGTCAGCCCTGCAGAACTTGCCTATATAAAAAGTCAGCTGTTTGTATGAGCAAGTTTTGCACCTTTCGAATGTCATATTTTCAATCCAGATATAAGTTGACAGATGCAGTTCAAACTCATGTTGTCCAAGGGTCAATGGTATGTCTTTACACAATTTTGTAACTTACCATTAACCTATAAACAAAAAACACCAACAAAAATAAACCGAAGTATTCCTAAGTATTATTTTTAATTTGGTAAAACCAAATTATAGCTATTTTTAAATTTCCTCTTTGGAAATTTATGTCATCTATCCATATGTAAAGAACTCAAAAAAGGATTGAATATGTTAAAGATGTGAGTGTTTAGAAGGGTAAGGGCAGCTGATGATTTGTAACAGAAGTACTGAGAGGGTACAAGTCGCATACACACAGTTATTTTATCTGAAGTCATTTTTCTTCAGTGGAATATCCCAAATGTAGATAACTTTGTCATAGATCTGAAAATAGATTGTTATATTTAACTGACCTAGAACATAAAGTGAGTTTACTTGGATTAATAGGATTAAAAGGAAGCATTCTATCCTTTGTAGAGTGGTATATCCTGATCTTCTAAAAGAAACTGCTGTAGCCCTTTACCACCAAATTCAATTTCCTATCATGAAAAGGAACAGCCACTTCAGAAGACACAAATCCACTCCTACCTTGAAATTTAGACTCTTTGCAGATTTCAAAATCCCCAGGACAAAAGTATCCTATTTCTGATGGAACCTCAAAGTTCTTATAAAGGGACATTTATGGAAGTCAGTCACTCAAAACGGTGTTTCAATTTTTATTTATTCTGCATATTTATGTGTATTAACTGCATCTAAATGTTTTAACATAAAATGCTTTGCACTATGCATATATTTTTTAAATTCAGCAAGTACTTCAAATTTAAAATATGAGTGTGAGTTTAAATTATATTGTTTTTAACGTCTCAGAAACAAATGGATTTCAGATATAAAATATGTCTTAATATAGCCAAGACCATTTCTCTTCTTCCTTTTTTAAGTTAAAACAAATGTACTAACTGATTGAAGTTTTAGTAGAGAAAGCATCACTTATACATGATAAACAGAAGATCTGAGCCAATCAGAATTCAATATAGAAAAGGTATTTCCTGTGGGTTCTCTCTTTCTACCTATAGGTAGACCTTATTTTGTTAATAAGAGTAGATTGCTGGACATATTCGATTTTTAATAGTTAGGTTCACACTTCCTAGAAAAGATTTATTCTACAAATTCAGATAGGATGATTGATTCCCAAGGTGTGGAATTTTACTTTGGATCTCAGGTCAAAGAAAATAAAAAAAAATAAAAAAAAAAAAGAAAGAAACTTATTGGATAGATTTTAGGGTTTGAAAGATTCCTGGAACTTATAGGGCCAAGTTGACAGAACAGAGAAACATCAAGATCATTCTAAAGAGAACGGGAGCTGGAAATGAGATCATTGTGTTTGTTACAAGCTGGTTGTTCAGTTCATTGACGCCACTCATTATCTATGGACACAAGCACAACAAGTCACTTCTGACCACACCCTGACATTCATTTGGCTGGTTCAACATTGCAAATCTGATCTGGGGCATCTGACGGGCACAACTTCAATGACGTGCCAACACCCTAGCTGCCAGGGGGCCAGAAAGTGGAGTGTCTGACTCTTCTGCTTTGAAGTTGAAAAAGTATACCAAGTCTACCCATACTGGGCAGTTCTCTAGTACAGATAATGGGAAATCTTATCTGGGGCAAAGTAAAATCAACACATTATCAAAACCAAACAAATAGCACATTTTCTCTCTCTCTCTCTCTCTCTCTCTCTGTCTCTCTTTTTTGCAATTTTTGGCTGAGGCTAGGTTTGAACTCACCACCTCCGGCATATGGGGCTGGTGCCCTATTCCTCTGAGCCACAGGCCCCACCCAAGAATATTTAGCTGTGGGATTGATACATATGTGGCAAATGATCTCATTAGGTAAGAGAATAAAGAGTTATCTAATAGTGTTTCCCATGCCAAATATAATTAAGTGCTGCACAGACCCTGCTTTTGAGTGAACTGTGATTAAGCAAGCTATCAGTATTAGATGATCTCAGGAATACATTGCCTCAACTTTTTTCTTTTCATTCTTGTTAAACTGATTTTAATTGATAAATACCTAAAGATTTTTCTAGTAATAGATTTTTTTCTCTCTCTCCTTTCTCTTCACATATATGACTCTTTGCATCTTCTGTTCCATGTTTCCATGTGTCCACTGGGTTCACGTCTCTTCAGCTCTTTACCTTCTAGAATTCCTGAAATAAACTTTTAAACAGTTCAAGCACAAGGGCACTTTTGCTCTTTGCAATCCACAGCATGATTTCGATCTACACTCATAAAATGAAAATAAAGTATGACAGGAACTGGAAAAGAAATGTTCCTTAAAAGACAGAGAGGATTATTAGTGGGAATAGGGAAGAATATGGTATAAGGAAAAATATGAAGAAAAGGCTCTGTAACAGCTTCTCTGCTGCTATTTTCATTTTGATTTTGTTTTATGTTATTTCCACCTCAGGACAACTATATTCGCAGGGAACTACAGTCTCCCTAAGACTTGTCGGAGCAATACCAGTCATTCATTGACTACTGGAAAGCAAATATTAAATTTCTGGGGAAAAAATCAAAACTAAAGTCTAGCCAACTTTGTTCAGAGCTTCCACCTCAAAAGCTATAGCAGCCTATAAATTGAAGACAGGATTCACAGAGCACATTCAAATAACAGAGACCTTTTCCTCAGAGGCAATATTCTTTGAGAAGTCTGATGAATATCCAGAAGGTTTCTGGTCTTTTAGAGATTCTGCCTGAAAAGTGTAATTTTACTTGTTACAGCAGAAACCAAGATAAACTTTAAAATAAAGTTTCCAGTCTGGTTTTAGGATTTAAGGGTAAAAACTTAAAAAAAAAAAAAAAAGTGTTTATATTCGTATCCAATATCACCTCCAATTTCAAAAAAAGTAAATTATCCAATTTCGAGTTTAGCTACTACATCAAAAAACATTCTTAGTTTTCAGTAGGTGTGGAAGTTGATGTATCACAATCTAGCAGCTAGCATATATAGTGCTAAAAACGTCAGAGAAAAATCTCACTCCATCTTATGAAATGGAAAAATATAGGATTAAAGTAGGGGGGAGAAAACCATTGTCTAAAAAAGACCGTGAAGGGTAAGAAAGAGAGAATCTATGAAGGAGAAAAATACTTTCATTCCATTATCTGAAAAATCAATTAAAAATGAGCCTGAAACTGCATAATGATATAGAGGTTAAAATAATATCTCTGCAGGTAAAATTTAGAAAATTATTCAAGTCTGCCATGTGTTTAGGGTGCAGAACCTGGGATTCTCAAGAAAGATGTGTCTGTAGAACTAGTTTGAATACATTTCAAGTGAACTATCATCTGTACTGAATGTACAGCCGTTGAAAAACAATCAGGACTAAAAAAAAAAAAAAAAGAGATGACATTTGTTTTCACATAAACACAGCAACAGACAAACTCCCAAAGAAGTGAGAGAACATTTCTATAAAACACATTGATAAAAGGTTTTCATTTCAGCCTTTACAGAGATTCTGCATACACAACCTGGAGGGGATAAGACATGCTTACTTCCCAGCAGGTTATCTAAGAAACAATACTTGGATGATGGCAAAGTAAAATTTTCTCCTTATCTCTAGAGAGACAAGACTGCCTAATAAAAAAGCAAAATACATAACAAAAAATGTATGAATGAGAAGAAAAGAAATGGATGCTCCCATTCACTCCCTTCTCATACCAAGACTAAAGAAATACATTTTCCTTTACTCATAGTCCAAATGCATTTATCTCAACAGTACAGATGCTTATCTAGTACATGTCAGGGTCCACCCCATGAACCCTCGAGAGTTTAAACAGCATCCACTACACAGATGAAGTTCTGTGTGCATTACTCTATATACACATTAACTTCAAAAGTAATTTGTATAAGTAACTTCCATCTTCCCTCTGCTCCCTCACAATTGGAGTCATATTAATGTACACTTCAAATAGTCAAATCACATTCAATTTCAGGAATATGTGATTCCGTAAAATGTAAAGATGCTTCCTTGGACACACTGCTTTCTGCAAATTTCTCAGCTATTTACCTTTTTATTTTAAGACTGCCTCTGGGGTCATGATTCATGAAGGATTCATGTTACTGCAGTTTTCTCTACAAAAAAAGAAAAAAAGAACATTATTTTTCTAAAGTGAATGTCATTGTTTAAGTTACCATACAGTAAAATTTACTTTTTTGGTATATAATTTTATGGATTTTGACACATGTACACACTGATGTAACCACTATCACACTCAGGACACAAAACTGTTCAATGACTACCAAAAAATCTCGGGCTATCCCTATGTAGTCTCTTCCTCCTTCAATTTATTTTTTTAAATTTCAGAATCTACAGAGAACTCAAACTAATCAATAAAAAAGAGAAAACAATCCTGTTTATCACTAGGCAAAGAGACATGAACAGAGCCTTCTCCCAAGAAGACAGATGATGACCAGTAAACATAATGTGGGGCGTGACTAACATAATGTTTTTAACCCTGGCAACCAGGGTTTATCTATTCTTCATTGTATTTGCTTTCTTTCCAAGAAAAAAGAATCATATAGTATATATGATTTTTCATATATATATATATATATATGAAAAAATGCTGGTCTCAAACATATATATGTGTTTGAGAAGCAAACATATTCTATAATATATATGAATATTTATATGAGTAGCATGTTTTTCACTTATTACATGCTTTTGAAATTCATCTGAGTTAGTATATGTATCAAAGGTTCATTTCTTTTAATTGCTGAGTAGTACTTCATCATATGGATGTACCAAGTTTGTTTACCCGTTCACCAGCTGATAGACATTTAAGCCATTTGCCATTTGGAGTGGTTATGAATAAAGCTACTGTAAACATTCATGAGCAGGTTTTTAAGAGAACAGAAGTTTTCATTTCTCTGGCTCAGTGGTTCTCAACCTTCCTAATGCCCTTTAATACCGTTCCTGTGGGTCACGACCCACAGGTTGAGAACCGCTGCTCTAGCATAAGCACTGAGAAGTAAGATTTGGGGTAAATATGTTAAGTTTAACTTTATAATAAACCACAAACTATTTTCCATGGCAGGTGTACTATTTTGTATTTTTACCAGAAATGTATGAGCATTCCAGTTGCTCTCCAGCCCTTGCTATTGTCAGTAATTTTTATTTATCCATTCAAATCTATATGTAGTGGTATCCTACAATGGTTTTAATTTGCAATTCTGTAATGACTAACTTACGTTTAATGTTTCTCACATATGCCAAACTCATAATCTCTTTGGTAAAGAGTGTATTTAAATACAGTAGAACTTCCATAGTTGAACACCTCCCTACACTGACCACCTCATTAAGCTGACCTAATTTTCATAGACTGGACATGTGCCATTTGCATGTACATTGTATTAGTACAGCAGGCCTAGTTCCTTATGTTGACCACCTCTGGGTGTTGACCAGTTTGTTACAGTCTTTTAGGTGTCAACGTAGAAGTATCTACTATATTTGCCCATTGTTAGATTCAGATTTTATACTTTTACAGTTAAATCTTCAGAGTTTTTTATATATTCTGGATATAATATTTTCTCAGTTATGCTATTGCAAATATTTTACCCTAGCGTATGGCTTATATTTTATCCTCTTATCTGTCTATCAAAGAACAAAAGTTTTGGATTTTTGTCAATATTTTGATAAGATTAATATACAGAGGGTGCCAAAAATGTATACACATTTTAAGAAAGGAAAAAACTGGATTAAAACTGTAATACTCAATATGTACCAATAACAAAAGATGAATGCAAGTCATGCTAAGCACCTCTTGTAATTGCAGAAGTCAAATGTGATTTGACTATCACAAATCTAATGCATTTACACACACATGTATGATCATATACATACATACATATGATACTGTGTTTTATATAATATCTAAGAATTCTTGCCAAATGCAGGGTCACCAAGATTTTCTACAGAGTTTTCTTCTAAGTGTTATATTGTTTTGTGCTTTGCATTTGGTTTGTGGTTGATTTTGAGTTAATTTTTATATATAGTTTGAGATTTAAATTGAGTTCTTTTTTGTGTATGGATGTCTAATTTTTCCAAAACCATCATTTATTTAAAGAGTGTCCTTTCTTCATTTTTTTTTTTTTATTTGTACATTACCAAAAATCAAGTAGCCACCTGGCAAATCTGTTTCTGACTTCTTTCCTATGATATATATTTCTACATATTGAAAATACTATATTACCTTGGCTAATGTAACACTACAGTATATCTTTATTATGTGATTTTTCACAATTGTTTTAGCTATTCTAGTCCCATGCCTTTCTACTTAAAGTTTTAAATCAGTTTGTCTATCTCTGTAAAAACATGTTCTAGGGATTGAACTGTGTTAAATCTATGGATCAAAGTGTACAGAATTGACTTCTTTAGTGAATCTTTCTATCCATACACACAATGTGTCTCCATTAGTAAAAGTAGTAAGACACAATTAAAAATTAGTAAGACAATGAATCTTCAGCACACAAATCTAGTATATATTTTGCTAGCTTCGCACAAAAGCATTTTACTCTTTGCAGTATCTACTACAATTTCCTCTAAGAAAAGAACAACAACAAAAAAAATCCTTTGTAGAAGAAATACCATAAATACCACAGATGAAAGAAGAGAGAACTTTTCACAACAAGCCAGCATATAAGAAGTTCCTTTTCTCTACATCTCAGTATTCTCAACATCTACAGTATTTCTTTTACAAATATTTGGTAAAAATTAACCATAATACCAAGTTGGCCTGAATGTTTCTTTGGAGGGGAGATTTTAATATATAGATTTAATTTACTGAATAGTTACAGGTTTATTCAAGTTTTGGGTGAGTTATAGTAGTTTTTAGGTGTCAAAGAATTAACTGATTTCAACTAAGCTACTGAATTTATTTGTAAAGGATACTCTTATAAACCACTTAATGTGTGGAGGGTATGATGAAGCTTTATTTCCTGTTTTATTTATAATATCTATAATTTGTGTTTTTATTCTTTTCATTTACTTTGTAAGTCTTGTTAGAAGTTAAACACTTCTATAAATGTTTTCAAAGACATTGTTTAGCTTCATCAATTTTTCTATTTTTTTCTGTCTTCTATTTCATAAACATCTACTTCTACTTTTATGATCTTTATTCTTCTTGTATTAGGGATTTTTAGTTTTGGTTCTTTTTCATAGATTTTTTTAAGATGGAATCTTAGTTGTTGGTTTGAGCATTTTCTTTTCTAATACAAGTATTTAATGGCAAAAAATTATCTCTAAACACTGTACTAGCTACATATCACAAATTTTGATATCTTATATTCTTATTTTTATCCAGTTGGAAATATATTTTAATTTCTTTAAGACTTCTCTCCTGAATTATGAATGTTAGACTTTTGTTCTCTCATGTGTCCCTGGGCTTTTGTTATCTTTTTCAATAGGCTTTCTCAAAATCATTCAGATTGAATAATACTAGTGTTATGAACTGAATTTTTGCGTATGCCTCCCTCCTCAAAGTCATATTTTGAAGCTGTGATCCTCAGTGCAATATGATGGAATTAGGAGGTGAGGCCTTTGAAGTAAGTAGGTTTAGATGAGATCATGAGGGTGGAGCCCCCATGGTGAGATTAGTGCCGCTCTAAGAATAGAATAGAGAGCTTGCTCTCTTTCCCTCTCTCCACCCTAAGAAGACACAGAAAGGAAGTATTATCTCCCAGACAGGAAGCAAGCATTCATCAAGACCTGAATCTCCCAGCACCTTGATTGTGGACCTCCTGGCCTCCAGAATTGTGAGAAATAAATGTCCAGTGTTTAAGTCACTCAGTACATAGTATTTTGTTATAGCAGCCCAAGCTAATGAAGACAACAATTGATCTGTCTTCAAGTTCACTGACTCCTCTATCATCTCTAATTTGTAGATGAATGTAATTTTTGTCCAATCATTATATTTTTTCATTATCTTACACTTGTTGTTCTTTATTATCCTCTATTTCTTATTGATATGGTTGATCTTTCATTCATTTTTAACATATGTACAGTAACTACTTTAAGCATTTATTTAATAGCTACTTGAAATCTTTGTCAGATAAGTCTAAAACCTATATGTTCTAGAGAAATTCTATTATCTTTTCCTATATGAGATATTATTTTCCTGGTTCTTTGAAAAGTGAGTGAATTTAGATTTTATTCTGAACATTTTGAATGTCAGATTTTTATGCTTCAGTTTTATGTTTTGGAGACATCAAATAGCTACACATACTATTGTGGATTCCAGTAAGTTTTGATAATTTTGTTCAGTGAGAAAGATTCAATAGTATATTTTGTCTTATCCAAAATAAAAACTCTCCAGAGCACATTTTATATGTTTTAGTTACTCTACTTGCTTCCTCTTCAGTAGCAATCACATTCAAATACCTGATTAAAATAACATTTTTTTAATTGCGGATTTCTTTTTGTATTGTAGGCTCCCATAAATTTACATGCATCCACAACCTATTCATCTATGACAATTACACCCTACATCAATGTAAAAGTAGAGAAAAGAAGAAATATTAGTTGTTAAAAAAAAAAAAGTATGTATACATTTGTAATTATGTTGCCATTTCTCTTAGTATGGCTTAAATGAAAGTTTGTTGGTTTATGAGCAATAAGGCATGGCAATTTTGGAATATGTCAGTACTACTAATGCATCAGGTAGACTATTATACTGAAAAGTCAACAAAATACAATAACTTTTATTCTTTCTTAGATTGTCCCTCAATTAGCATTATGTGAAGTCCAAGAAATGCAAAAAGATTCTATAAAATTATTCCCTACAAACTTCAAATTAAACAGTTGGTACCCTTGGGATATACATTTCAGTTTTATCCAAATGGCTTGCATTGAATCTTTTTTGCCACCATGAGGATAATCTCAAATGAGTCCAACCACTAAAGTGACCTGCTGTTATCAAGGTGCCAACTACTGTCAATATACTTCTTTTCCTTTGGAAATACCAAGATACAGATCAACTTTGAATGATTGAAAGCTCTGTCCATGGTAACTTCATGATGCCACATAGTCAAAATATTTAAAATGTTTCACAATTACAAATAATAAAAATAAACTCATGGAAGATTTTTCATTGGATTTTGTTTTGGTGCAACTTATTTACAACTGTAGAAAATTAATTTTGGCTGAAACTGAACGTTTTAATTACTGGAATATAATATAATTAAAAACTTGATTTGTAACTAGAGAACTTTCTAATCTCTTCCCATACACATAGTCTTTTAAAATATCATTTCTCTGTTAGATTTATTGCTTGAAGAAAGATTTATTCTAAAACTCTAAATAATTTAAAATCCAGATCATATTTCTGGAACTGGAAAGACTTTTAGCAGTCATGTAATCATACCGATCTCATCTTAGAGGTAAGAATCCTCAGACTAAGTTGCTCAGCCTGCATTATGCAAAAGTTGATTCAAATTTTCTAAATCTGATCCTGATATTCTTGCTGTAATACAGAAGTTATTTTGTGAGTCTCCTGTCCCTTTAAGAAAAATGCACATAAATAGAAAATTTGCTGAAATTTTAAAGTTCATTAGACAATGCCTTGATAGTCTCCACATTAGGAAACGTTGCCTTGGAACAAATCACTAGCCATCTGGATAAAAAAAAAAAGGTAGGTCTATACCACACAATTTAAGCTAAGATAGCTTCTAAGTGGATTAAAATTTTAAATTTGAAAATGAAAGAACCAATATTCTGGAATAAAAACATGGAAGAATAATTGTATTTTCTTAAAATGAAGAATTCTGCCTAACTATAACTCAAAAATCCACAAACCCAAAAGTAAAGAGTAACAAATTAGACTATGAAAATCAAAAACATAATCACTGAAAGACAAGTTTAAAAGATACCCAACTCAACACATATTAAAGGCTACCATATGTGTAGTGTGGTAAGCAGAGTGGCACCCTGAAGAAGTATCTGCCTTAATCTCCAGAATTTGTATTTGTTATGCATCATTTCAAAGGGATTTTTTCAGATGTAAACAATGTTGTTTTAAACTGTTAAATTTGTGGTAATGTGTTACAACAGTGACAGATAATCCATAATATTTAAGAGTGAAAATTTAGCCTAAATATATTAATTTTTACAAATTGTTGTTTGTTGCATCATTGTTTGTTATAATTCCCAACAAAAGACTAGAAAACATCTAAATTTTCATAACTAGGAATTTGCTGAGTAAATTTTATTACATCCATATTATGGAACACTACTCAACTATAAGTAAAAACAAGACAGCTTTTTATACTGCTATAAAAAGATTTCCAAAATACACTATACTGTTAAATTAAAAATGCAAATATAGGGCAGCATCTGTGGCTCAAAGGAGTAGGGTGCTGGCCCCATATGCCGGAGGTTGTGGGTTCAAACCCAGCCCCGGCCAAAAACAGCAAAAAAAAAAAAAAAAAAATGCAAATACAGTACTAGGTGTATAAATAATAGAGGACTAGGTAAAATCTATTTATATTTACTTGTGAATGCATTAAATTCTTTGGAAGGATATAGAACTAAACAGTAAGCTGGGTGTGGTGGCTCACGCGTATACTCTTAGCACTCTGGGAGGTCAAGGCAGGTGGATTACCCTGAGCTCACAGGTTCAAGACCAGCCTGAGCCAGAGCAGGACCTGGTCTCTAAAAAAGGTAGCTGGGCATTGTGGTGGGCACCTGTAGTCCCAGCTACTTGGGAGACTGAAGCAAGAGAATTGCTTGAGCCCAAAAGTTTGAGATTGCTGTGAGGTAAGATGCCACATTGCCTTCTGCCAAGGGTGAAAAAGGGAGACTCTGTCTCCAAAAAAAAGAAAAAAAAAAGAAAGAAAAAGAAAACAATAACTATGGTGACTTATTTGTAGTGGAAAGAAAACAGAGTACATGGTGTTTTGACAAGGGAGGGATATTTCTCTGTATACATAATACTTTTTATCATGCAAGTACATTTCAAATATATATATAGATGATGACACATAGAATATAAAAATTATATATTTAAAGTTCTCCGGTGCTACCCTGTGCTTTGTCTATAAATATGTATAACTGCTTAATAACAGGTAGAAACATTTCTTGTCTAAAAGAAGAGAAAAGGAATTAAAAAAATAAATATAATTTTTAATTTTTCAAAAATAGTTCATGTTCTTTTATTAGAAAATAAAAATTTTGGTCTTCCCAATTTCACTGGAGCTATAACGTAAATATCCCTTGAAAGGGTAATAATACATTTTTAATATCTTATATGAATAGATGTCACATACAGCAGTTCATGACATATAATATATTTTTAAAGGGGCCTGGAAAGACTAGAAGAGAAATTAGTGTCAAATATTGAAAACAGTCCCACTTTTTTTACCCATGTTTAGCATTTCCAGGACGTCTCTGATCACCACTCTCAGAAGGAAGCCTCTCTTCCTCATCTCAGGGAGTTTATTCAATAGCGGTGGTAATGCAAGTAAAAGCAGATTTTGCCCATATGGGAATAGTAAGTCTGAGGCCAAAGAAGAGGTTAGAAATTCAGTTCTGCTAATTGTTTGCCAAATTTTTCCAAGTCCCCTCCCTAATCCAGGCTTAGTTAGCAGGTAACAATACAAGCAAAGATCTTGGAGAAGGGAAGTATTTGGTAGGTTTGAAACCCTTTCAAATAAATAGGGAAGCATTTAGAATAAGATTGATGACAGGTGATAGCTGGCAAAATTAGGAGGATTTTAAAGAATAAATAATGCTAACTAAGCAATCAAGCATCTTTAAAGTCTGTCCAGAAAAGAGCGACAGGGTCAGAGATAGGCTTTGGAGATGACCTTGACAGACTGTACAAAAACAAGAATGGGATGAAGATGAGAAGCCAGAAAATGTGTAGGCAATAGAATAAGAGAAAGCACTTTTAGATTCAAAATCTATTTTAACCTTAAAAAATTAGTGAAGTTGCTTGGCAGTTGCATTACTTACTGCTAAATCTGATTAAATCCCAAAAGCATTTTTTTTAAAGGAGAGATTAAAGGAATTGAAGTCAGAAGCTAGGACCAAATGGAAGTATCTACAATTTTTCAAAAAATCATTTCCAAAAGGCCGTCCAGTTAATTTAAGAAACACTCTGATGCATCCATGGGTAAAACTCTGATATTTCTTACAAGAAGTGTCATTTCTAAAGTGTAATTGCATAACACATTGCTAAAACAGTAATGAAAGAATTTTAGAGCATCCATCAAGGGACATCAAATGTGAAATAAACAGCATTAACCTGCAAGTCATGGGATCGTGGTACAGGACATTAGCCAGCACTGCCCTCTGCAGTTAAATGGATTCTGCTAACTGAGCCCCACAGCAGATGTTAGAAACCCATGCTTGAAAATACTCAGATATTTTTGTCATTGCATTTACTCTAGCCAACACTTTATTGTAACATTACCAAAGTCTCCAGTCTGGGTCCCTACGGAAAGAATCACTTAACTGTGGAAAGTAGCATGAGAAGCAAAGACTGAGGAAAACAAATCTGGTTTCCTTTGCTGACTACCCTGTACTAAAAACATTGTTCTTGGTAAGCAAGATTGGCAATATCCCTTTCTGTGGGAGAGTGGACACAGACAATAAAGGTACCATTAAACAAATAAATAAAAATAGTTATAAGTTGTGATAAGTGTTTTAAAATAAACAACAACAACAAAAGAGGCTAACACAGATTTACAGACAAATCTTCTCACAGCAATTGAAATCTGAAGGATGAGAAAGACTTCACTAAATACGTGAAGAGTAGGAAAAAGTAGATGAAATGGCGTGGGCCAATGTCCTGGGAGAGGAGCATGTTCCAGAAATAGAAGAAAGACATTGTTGCCGGACAATATTGAACATATTGAACATGAGACAGAGCTACTGTAAGGCTGAAAACCTAAGCAGAGACAGACCACACATGTCGTACCTACCTTTAGGACCTGGTGAGAAAACTGAATTTTATTGTAAATGAAATGAGACTTGGTTCAAAATTTTTAAGTGGTCATGTTGTTATGGGATCATTTTGGCTACTCTGTGATGAACAGATTTCAGAGGGACAAGAGAAGACAGGAATCAGATTAATTTCAGACAATGTGTCTATAATCTAACAAACTTATTCCAATTTAATTATTTGTTTTATGGGGTTAGAAACTGTTAGTCAGGAAGACGGAAGGCATATGCACAAATGACAAATCAATCCATAGGCTTGAACTGATCAACATTTGGCCTGAAATTATGTCATTGCCCTCAACATACAAAGTTTAGTGACTATTTAATTATAATCTTAAAAATAGTATTAAGGTCATAAAGTCATAGTGAAATTTCAAACAAGAAAAGTTAACAAGTTATCACCTTCTTCAAAATGGAAAGGCCATGTGCTAATAGTCTGTACTGTCCAGATCTAAACTCAAATCTGAAATAATCGTAGATGGTAAATGGCTCTTCTATCATCTTTGTGCAGCCAGGAGGTTATTTTAACATGAGCTATAAATCCCTTTCAGATGTTAAGATAAAAAATGTTCAAAATCCCACAAATCAGTAGGTTTCCTCAACAAAAAAGATAAGACCTTTCTTATCCGTTTCCCTGGATAAATGGCTTTTGTTCATTTCATATCCATAACAAGAAGATGGAAATAAAACCGATTTTTTTTTCCAGAAAATTGAATTGTTAATTTACTCATTTTGAGCCAATTATCATCCCTTCTCCCTTAAGTGGAGAAAAAGAGAGAGAATTTCATTCACCATAACTTATTCAGGATCTCTTTGATCTTTTTTTTTCTTGAAACAATTCACCAGTATTAGCCATAGTACAGTTCCACAGAGAGAGAAATTTATTTTCCACATAAAGTAATACATTAAATATTCCAGTTTCTGGCCACAGCATTAATGAACAGCTTAAGGACTTTGGGAATTGAATTAACTTCCCCAGTGTTCTGAAGTTATTCATATTTCTCAGTTTAGTCTTTCATAGCTTTCAAGTAGCTGTATGCAAATGAAGTCATGGAGGGAATATTAACACATTGATTAAGAGCCTTCCAACTAGTGGCAGAATCCACTGGTACAAATACCTAAATGAGATTAATACTATTGATAATTTTCCCTATACTTTGATGCACACTATTATCTATTTCAATCACTAACAAATCTGTCATGCTTTACTTACTTTTATTTTAAAATTAATATAAATAGCAGAAAGTTGGCATTCATGTAATACTAATACCTTTTATGCAGCAATAAGATAAAAATTATCTCTATGAATATTAAATCTAATTACCAAGTATCTCTGTGTATGTAGAAGTTTTAGGTCAGTAATTCCAGAGTTTCAGTATTTAATGCTCAGTATTTAAAGGATATTTGAGACCTAACAAAAGTTATCAATATATGTACAAATTTACTTCTGTCCAGAAATTGGAAATATAACAATTATTTATTCCCAGTTTTTAGTTAGGTATTTTTAAAACTAGAATATTATTAATGCAATGTGAGAGTACATGTTTACCAAGAGATGAGTAAACCATAATAATCCTTCTCAGCACCCCAAATAGCTTGCTGCATCAGGGTAGGGTAAAGTCAAGTTTTGAGACTATTGTGGCTCGTTTATCAATACAATATTAAAAATAAAAAGTCTTCTCTTCTTGGCTTCTGCCAGTAGAAACTAAATGGCAAGGAATGGTTTCTGTAAAGCAATGTTTTTTTAATCCTATATTCTTCTTCTTTCTCCCATCTAAATGACATCATCTTTTTCCTGTCCTCATAGATAAGCCTCTTCATCATAAATGATTCTACAAATGCAATGTCTCCCTGTTGTTTTACTAACAGATATCACAAAACGTAGCTTAAGACAGTCAGACAAAGAAAAAATAAATTATTCTTCTTATGTTATTTCATTTAATCTTACAAGAGCCCAATTAAATTTCTACTTTTAACTTCCTCCTTTGATAAATGAGAAAACACAGGTTTACGGGGTTGGAATGACTATTTAAGGTCTTTGAACTCACAGCACTGGATGAAGGATGTGAATGAAAGCTCACAACTCCCTAGTTTCTGGAAATGCTTTTTCAGCACCTATTATGGTTTTCATATATTCTTGTGGAGTGATGTGATTCTCCTTTCCTGATTGAGGAAACTGAGGCTCAGAGAGAAAAGAAGTAGCATATTTAAAATTGCAAAGCAGAATAGTGCCAAATCGGAACTTTCAAGCGAGGAGCCCAGGTCCTTTTAGTTAAAACCTCAGAAGGACAATAAATACAGCCTTAACATTAGTTTGTATTAACTTTACTTGATTTTCTGTAACATTTTCTACATTTTTTGGTGGTATTTAATATGGAGACTGCAGTAGATCTTGATTTACTGTTTTCTACACAGACTTCTTTGTGTCCTTTTTGTAAATCAGAAACCAAAATTATTCCAGAAGATGAAAAGAACAAATTGTGAGGACAGTGCTTTTTTTTTTGCCCTTGGTAGAGAGCTGTGGCCATCACACAGCTCACAGCTCCAACTCCTGGGCTTAAAGGATTCTCTTAGCCTCAGCCTCTGGAGTAGCTGGGACTACAGGCGCCCACCACAACACCCAGCTATTTTTTTGTTGCAGTGTGGCCAGGGCCAGGTTTGAACCCACCACTCCCAGTTTATGGGGCAAGAGCCTTACCGACTGAGGCACAGTAGAACTGCATGTAATTGCAGTTCATTTGTAAACATAAGGTTAGCCCTTTGCCTCTGAACAGTGCCATCTACTGGCCTCAGTTTTGGGCTCACCTTACCTATACAATGCTACCCCTGGCAGCCCTGGAGATAAATTCACCAGTGCCGCTTGTAGCTTTGTGGGAATCAAGTGGTGGGAATGCTGAAGGGCACATTACTCTGCAATGTTTGGGTTCTGCAAAAATAAAATCAGGTCAAGTTACAAGAATTCTAGAAGTTTATTATTGTACCATAGTATAAAGTGTAACTGAAGCCCAGAAAATTCAAATTGAAAATGGTGAAATGTTCAACCCATAGCAGTTATAGGTCTGACTCACAAATTGAAAATGAGGGAGTTCTTTAACCTGTATAATGATTGATTATTACAGTGGAGGTTTTCAGAGGCGAGGGAATTAGTTAAAAGTGATTATTTTACATAATTTTTAGAAGTCAATTTAAGGTTTATTTATGGTTACCAGAGGCATTTACAAGAAACATCCTAAGTTTCACTTAACATTCAAGAAGCTGTGTTAAGTTTGCGTATGGGATCTAACTGGTTTCATCTGCCCAAGGAACTCTCCAGCCCTCTCTCCATTTTATTTCATTTTAATCCTATATTCTTCTTCCACAAGTTGTCAAGCTTTCACCAGATGGAGTCATCTCTACAATAATTAAAACGATGTGTCATCAGGACCCACCTCTGATGTTTCTGTGCTTTTATTGGCTGCAGCATTAGAAATTCCAAAGCCTGGGCCTTGGATTTAGGAGACATGCAACAGTAATTTCATTGGTGTGCATAGGGTTGAAGTAGTGTGGTCAGCGGTTTGTACAGCAATTTTCTAATTTTCTAAATTCTTGATCTTGGCAGAAATAGTCACTTGCTAAGGCTAAGTCAGTACCTAGAGAGACAGGAGGGCATGATGGTTAGGAATATGAATTTATGAGCTGCCGTCCCAGGGTTTAAATGCCAGCTCTGCTACTTGCTAACTCTATGATGGGCAGCAGGTGACTAGGTAAAAATGCCTGGTTAGGATTAAAGTAGCAGTTCATATATGTATAAATATAGAATGATCCCTGGACCATAGAAAGTACGATATCCTCTGGGAATAACAGCTTTAAGCTCATCCTAGGGCCTGTATCTCCATCCCTTTGAACAATTGTGTAACATCCAATTTCCTATATTCAATCTCCTTGAGGTTAAAGTAAATAAAATGATTTCTGTTGTCTTCTACTGAACCTAGACTGATACGCAGGCCATTGTATTTCCTCTAGAGTACTAGTTATTAAATTACAAAAGTTTATAAAATTAGATGATGTGAGACAGTTTAAAAGCTAAAGGGGCATTCTGAAATTTTGTTGTAAAGGCAGGTACGACATAAATGCTGGATTTGGATCCACAGAAGTAAGATAAATTATTTCTACAAAAAAAAAAAAAAAAAAAATTTCCTGGAAGCTTGGAATGTATTTCCAGCCAAGCTTCTCCAGGCACAATCCCTTAAAGCTGTTGTCTTTAAGAGCTTAGTCCTCTGTTTCTTCTTGTTAAATTGGCAAAAGACATGATTAAAAAAAAAAAAAATCTTGCTGAAAAATCAGACCACAGCAATGAAAGTTTCTCTATTGCATAAATGTATTTGTCTATATAATTTACTTAATAATTTTTTATTCATGTGTCTACTTCATATAGCCTTAAAAGATTAGAGATTTAAGAGGCTCCAAAAATCATCCATGAACTACAGAACCTACATTTCACTGCACGCCCCACATCTTCATTTGGATTAAATGAGCATCTTAAACTTGACAAAAACCTTCTTGGTTGATCTCAGTATGTAGTAAACAGTGCTATTATTCACCCCTTTGCTAGAACCAAAAGCCCATGAGTTATCCTTTTTCCCTCTACCCCACATACAACTTGTCTGCCTTTGATATGACTCTCAATATATATTCTAAATCAGATATTTCATCACCACACTCTCAAGCAGTCAGATGCAGTGAAGTAAAAACACACTGTCCATTTCAAAGATAAACACATGTGTCTGAACATTGTAAGAACTGTGTGTTCCTTAAGCAATGCTGACATCTCAGTTGGGGACTTCAAAATTTCTGACACCTTGGCCTTGAACACTCTTTCTGGGTCTTGCATGGGCTCCCTCACTTTGCTGTGAATGGTCTTCAGAGGGTACATTGTCTGAGTGTCCTTCCTGAGAGCCCCATCTGAAAGAGCACCCCAATCTCTTTCCTTCCTCATCCTCTAACTTTTTCCCTTGCCTTTTTGTTTCAGGAGCACTTGACATAGTACTGTATATACATTGATTTAATTATAACTGTGCTTTTTTTAATTTTTTTTTTTTTTTTGGCAGTTTTTGGCTGGGGATGGATTTGAACTCACCACCTCCAGTATATGGGGCCAGCGCCCTACTCCTTTAAGCCATAAGCACCATCCTTTACTGTGCATTTGTTAAGTAGGAGAATAATGCCATAAGGGTAGGAGCTCAGTGGCACTCCCCACTGACTCCCCAGCACCTAGAATAGCAAGAAACATCAGTAGGAGCTCGTAATACATTTGTAAAGAGTCAGAATCTTCATAGAATTACCTCTTTGAGTGTCTTAAGGGTATGATCCTAACCAGGAGTACTCAAATTTCAGATAACCCTATGTTCAGCATCAGAGCATAAATCAGACAATTGACCTGAGACATATTTGATATTGTTTATGGCCATTCCATGCAGTCTATATGGTAGCCACCACTGTGTTCAAGATAAAAGACCTATTATCTTGGAAGATCTATTTTTAGATCTCTAAGTGTTCTTCTAAGTTCACATGGGTGTAAAGGCAGCTGCAGGCATGTGATGAGCTTTACCTGTTTGCCTTTTTGACCATAGGACAGGGTATGACTAAGGCTCATAAGGGAGGTTCTCGGG
>CAUYPK010152709.1:0-39013 GCA_963574355.1 Loris lydekkerianus
AAGGATTCAGGATTTATAAACATTTATTTACAAGACTTTACTGCCTTAAATGGGGTTTTCACTTAATTAAATGTGCCATTAAATATTGTGGGTTAAATAGTTCAGTGGAATACAGTTCAGTTCAGCCACCTACCTCTTCAGCTCCGCTGCAATTTGTGGACTGAGCTGAAGCACCGCCCCCTCAAGCAGACGGCAGAAGACGACTGGAGACTACGTGCATTTGATTAGGTGCGCACGCACCAAATCAAATGACCTGTATGACCCAATTATAAGCCAAGTTTGAGTTTTTCGGCACAAATTTTGTGCCAAAAAAAAACTCGGCTTATACTCGAGTATATACGGTAAATATTTATGTGTAATTTATGAAGTCCTAATGCTTTGCATTCTTTATTTTTTAATTATTTTAATTGACTCTGATGGAAATTATAATAACTTATCAAGTCCCCTTGATAAGATTTTGGGAAAATTATCAAAGCAGAAACAATTTTTTATTTTTTCCCTAAAAATTCCTGAAATGTAAGAGCTATTTCTATGTTAAACCTGCATATAGTGAGCACTCTACATTTTGGGGTAAATGAAAAAATGAGCTTGTAATTAGGTTTTTTTTATTTGTTGAAATGTATAATATGTGGTATAATCATTTGCTTCTGCTTCACTGAGAAACATAAAAGGAGTTTCAGGTGAATATTATACTATTTCGAATATCAGTGGTTTTTTCCCCCTAAAATGCAGATGAGTTCCTAGAAAGGAAGAATTTATAATGTAAAGGAAACCTCTTCCCCAACCTCAAAAGAAAAATTGACGAGGTCCTGATCATCTGGTATTTGTCAATACTGACAATTAAATTTAAATACATGACTTATCACATACATTTTTAAGATACAATAATATAATAAACCCTTATAAATACTTATTTTTATACATTTTGCCAACAAAGTATTTTATAAGATTTTAATTTTATGATAATAATATGAACAAAATTTTCTTCAAAAGAAGTTAATTATTCCACTTGATTAGAAAAATCAGAATTAAATATGTTAACAAAAACTTGAAAATTTAGATCTAAATTGACTTAACAGTGCTATGCAAATAAATACTGTATTTAACATGTTCCTTCTTCTGTTTTCTGAAAGACATCAAACTTAAGATGATCTCAGTAAGGCAGAAAAAGGCATAGACATTTCCTAGTGCTTGAGCTGTGATGAACAGATACCACCACAGTGCTTCCTAAAATTAAGTTCCTTTATGCCTTATCAGGTTTCAGGCATGGAAGATAACAAAAATCAGTCCTAAAGTGTGTCATGAGAGTGGCCACTCCAGCAACTGTTGAATGCACTGCTCTAAGGGCAGGACAGGCTTTCCCCTGATGTTCAAGTAGTGTCATTTTGAATGTGTTTCACATGCTCTTTTAAAGAGCTTTTCAAAAATTCATGCACATATATACATTGATTAATTGAAAAATCTGGAAAAATGCCTTCAAATGTTGTTGTCATAGTTTCATTTCACAGAGCAAACAGTAAAGCTGAACATGATAACTGAAGTGTTAAGTTTACCAAATGGTATGTTTTTAAGCCTAGTCTCAAAATATAATAGTGAGATTTTTAAATTCAGTCTACTTTGTGCCAAAACATGACCTTTATAAGTCTATGCTTCCGTGAAATGATAGACAATGGATCCATTTGTAAAGCACACACAGGTTTAGCTGAATTGATGTACTTTTTATTGGAAAATGTCTAATAGGCACATAACTAATATTAAATGAATAAAAACATAAAAATTTGTCTCTTAAATTTGAAGGTAGCATTTCTAAGCTATATATAAACATCACGGAAAAGAGAACATCCAGACTAATGAAAGTGAAGAGGGAAGGAGGGAACAGAAAAGAGGAATGACTAGAAGAAGGACGAGAAAGGGAAGAAGAAGTAAGAGAGTGTGGAAAAGTAAGGGGGAGAGAGAGGGAGAGAGGACCACAGGAGATTAATATGCTTATTATTGTAAGGATTGTGAATTTAAAACCTGACTGGATAGGATTTCAGTGCTCTAAGATTACACAGATGATTAGAGTCAGAATTTAAGTTCTAAATCTGAGAACTAATCCGGTGAACTACCCCAGTAGTGCAGAGATGTTTTCTAATCCTAGAAAATGAAAGTAACTTTGAAACATTTGCAATGAACTCAAATAGAAATCTATTTTTACACATTTAAAGTACACCATTCTCCTCCATTTTAAGTGGCACACCATTCATTCATTTCCAAATGGTGTGTGTCAACAAACCATTCATTTGTTCAACCTATGTTTTATGAAAAACTTTTGTTTTATGTACAAGGAATATATTATGGAACAAAATACTCAAAACACTCCAAATTTAAAGATAATAATTTCTAGTAGTTACACAATGAAATGAAACAGTAAAATGTATTTTGTTTAATATCAAATAATACCAAGTGCTGAAGAGATAAATAAATAGGAATGGGGATTGTGTGTAGGGACTGGGTGAGGGTTGTACAGGGGTCCCTACAGTTGCCCAAGAAGGCATCAAGGCTCTGACTGATATCTGAGAGAATGCAGCCCAGGCAAAGAGACATCAGGGCAGAGACCTAGGTGACAGCAATGTACCTGAGCAGTGTGAGAAGCAACTAGGAAGAGAACCATAGATGAGGCTGAAAACATAATTTGGACACTCACCAGTACGTACATTTGTATCTGTGTGTTTTTAATCATGTAGACTGTAGAGCCCTGGAGGCCATTGTAAAGGCTAAATGACTTGCCTAATTGCTGCCCTGGCAAGGGGCACAGGTGGGATTTTACCCTGAGTGTGCCCCGTGTAGATTCGGCATCCTGGGGTTGGTTCAAATTCTGCCTTAGTTTGTGGTAAATTTGTGATCATAGGGTAGTTCTGAGGACCAATGAAAACATAAGGGGAGAAAATCAACACGGAGAGAAGAGAGAATTTAGGAAAATCCATCCTGGTCCCAGAGACCTAGAGTCTCAGGAGACCAGGAGAGTTGAATAAAAGAAGGGCTACTTCTGGAGAGACTATCAAGTTAAAAACATTCAAGGATGTGATTCAAACTCTCTGAGAACTTTTGCAAATAGAAGACTCAATCAGTAGAGCTACCACAAGTAATTTATGAGTTCATTGATTGTGTAAATTTGGCTGTACTAGACAAAAGGAATACCCAGTGTACATGCCTGTTTCTACATTTACCTAGTGATTTTGTCCCTCAAAAGTTAAGGATTATGCAAATATTAAATATATTCAAAATAAATTTTCTCTCGTGAAACAGAAAAAGCCTTTCTAAAATATGGGTCACCAAACTTTTCTGTGAATGGGCAAGATATGTGCCCTGAGGCCTTGCAAGGCAAATATTCTCCACCACAAGTTCTCAACTGCCACTGTGTTGTAAAATAGGCACAGACAACACCAAATGAATGGACATGTCTGTGTTCCCAAAATCTTTTTTTTTTTTTTTTTTTTTTTTTTTATTGTTTGGGATTCATTGAGGGTACAAAAAATTAGGTTACGGTGATTGCGGTTATTAGATAAAGTCCCTCTTGTAATTGTATCCCACCCCCAAGAGGTGTGCCATATATCATTACCCTCATCCCCCTCTTCCGCTCTCCCTGATTCGATTCCTCATCCTCTACTCCCCCTTGTATTATATCATTATTAATCTACTGCCTTCCTATTAGAATTGAGTACATTGGATTATTGCTCCTCCATACTTGTCATGCTTTACTAAGAAAAAATGTGTTCCACCTACATCCAGGTTAATACAAAAAATATAAAGTTTCCACCTTTATTTACAAAAACGGGCTGCAGTGGGCCAGGTTTGGCCTGCAGGCTGTGCTTCTTTCACCTTATTCTAGAAGGATAAAATAATGGCCATAACACATTCATATGAAGAATAAAAATGATTGTACTGAAGATATTACCTATAAGAAATGGTAACTCTGAAATAATAAATATTTTATTTCTGAATTACCTCACAATGTGCACATTAGCCCCCAACATTGGCCACATCCTCCCATTTTCTCTCACATGGGGATTTTTGCTTGGACAAACTAAGTATGTTCCAGACATAACACGTTAATTGATTTTACTGATGTTGCACATTCTTTTTACTGGTTTTCTTCTAAAAAAGTAGTCTTTTCTAATGAAACAGGAAGGTGACTGCAATGGTGATAGCTTTTTACTATTCTACCATCCTTTAAACATGTTACCAATTATACTGCTACTTAAGTTTACTAAAATAATCTTTATAAACACGTTGTCTCACAAAACACAGTACTGGAGTAATGAAGTAACCTACTCTGCTGGAAGGGTGCTGGAGGGCACACCACTTTTCCATACACTCTAAGTGGCACTGGACCAGCAGAGGTCTGAAGCTGAGATGTGCGCTGAGAGAAACACATCACATCTTCTCATCTCTGCTGTCCTCATGTTGTTAGAACTTTCTTGTCTAAAACCAGCAGCAAGTCAATTCAGACCTCATAAAGAGGTAGTGGTAAAACTTTTGGAAGAATATTGGGATATCTCAATGGCTAACCCCACTCATCTATAGCCCAAAATGGAACCAGGCTTCGGATACAACTGGAGCTACAGACTTGAGCACTCCCAAGTTTCTCTAGGTCTCGTTACTCTTCTCTCTTGCTATACATTACATTTCCCTACAGACAAGAGAAAATGAATTAGCTGACTCTCTTAGGTTTTATATGGGAAGTGGTCCAAAGACCAATAAAATGGGCCAATGAAATACTTCCTCCAGCTGTGAGACTTGTAGTATCCAGAACAAGTTCCTCTCTTGAATGGCAGAGTCTGTAAGATTATGTTAAAAGCTTTTCTATGGGCCCTCAACTATGGCCCAGAGAATAGAGTGTTGGATGACCTAAGGGTCACCAAGGGGGAGAAGTCAGTTACTAGAAGAATGAGAGGTAAGTGACGTAGTCAGTCATAGACCAGTGCAAATCTCAAGAGCCAAGATATTTTGGTAGAAGCCAAAATCAGGTAATTCTGAAATAAGTACTTATATTTTCTTAAAACAGGGGTTCTCAACCTGTAGGTCGTGCCCCACAGGAATTGTATTAAAGGATCACGGCATTAGGAAGGTTGAGAACCACTGTCTTAAAAGATGATAGTCTCTTTATACAATCCTTGTGTAATCTAATTGTGTATAACTTTAAATGTGAGTGAACATGTAACCCAAAGAGGCGTAATCCAGCAAAGTCTGAGAGCTGCAGACTCACTTGGTACGATGCCATACTGAACCAGTAGATTAAGATGAGTTGGCAAGGATAGGACAGCCAATGCAGGCACCAGGTCAGTTTTATAAAAGACAACGGGCGACGAGATCTTCTCAGCAGAAGTATTTCATATTTCCCCTCAGCTGGCCAAAAACTGTTTGATAAAAACTGGTGAATCCATTATTTCACCAAACAAAGCTATTATGTTTCTCCATTTTTATCCTTTGAGACAGCAATCTTTGAGTTCAAGTGGAAAATAGGACTATTTAACAAGCTATATTAAGAGAATTTTCTTCCAAAACAAATATTATTTTGAAGTAGCAACACAGAAGGAATATGGTGATGCCAGGCTGCAGATGCCAAGGTGAAGGTCAAGCATTTAAGGCTCTTGCAAAGTGATGTTCTCTGCAAAATACTCCCCAGTAAGCATTTATCCCTTTGGAATATGTGGCATAATTGACTTTGAATAAGTAAAAATAATGCTAAATAGTTTTAGACCACATGGTGTTTATTTAATGTTTTACTTGAGTTGGACTAGAGATAACCAACACAATTCTTCCATCACTCCCTTAGTTTATCTTTAAGGAATAAAGATCACAAGTAAAATTATCTAGGTTAAAGCTGGGTGCTACATAAGATTAGTGTACAACAATATTTTGTGTGAAGTTGATCAAAATCCACTCCGCAATTTAAAATGCACCAATTTTAATAACTACCCTTCACCATTGGTGGGGTGGTGTTAAATTCCCATCAATTAAACATGCTCATCCTTGTATGAGTAAACTCAAAGGCATTCAAGAAGCATCTTAGTGAAAAGTCCATTTTTAAGCATGATTTTATCACCTTTTATTTGTTTTGCTTCCTCCTATTACATGATATTTTATAAATACATTATTTTAATATGATACTAATAAGCAGAGTTGGCAGAAAGATAGAAATTTAGATATGTTATTTTGTGAACAAACCTAGATTTTTGCTTTAAAAAATTAAGCTAATCAATATTGCTATTGAATTTTGGCATCAATGAATTAGATAAGAAAGTATTTTGAGATTAACCAGTTGAACTCGTTAAATTATCAGTAAGGAAATTTAATCAAAGTAACCAGAGCAAAATGAGAGTTAATTAAGCTGGTCTGTAGGTATCAGTTTAGCTTCTTCCAAAGACAGTAATTATTTTTTCTTTAGGAACGCCAACATCATTATAGCAGATACTCTACCATTGCTCAAAGGCTCCGTCACTTGGCGATGGCTATCTTTATAGTGGTGTGTTATCATACTAAAATTTTAATCTATATAATAATCATGGCACTTTCATTTTTTTGAGCAATAGCATCGTGATAATTAAGTATTAAACTTACTACATCCTGATAAACACTTAATGAAAATTGTTCCATCCTCTGTTCTCACTCTACTCTCTAGAATAGAGATCTCAATAGATCTCAAGAGTACTTGAGACCAGCAGCGTCTGCGTTTGGAGCATTTAGTAGACATGAACATTCTTATGCCCCACCCCAATCTGAATCACAAATGTAGGCCTGAGATCCAACAAGCTGCACTTTAATAAGCTCTCCAGGTGGTTATAAAATAGCTAAAGATTGAAACTACTGCTTTCGAAAGACAAAATTTAGCATTGGCATCTGGTAGTCATCAGATTTATTTTACATACTAAATGGATGTCACTAAAATGTGACATTTGGTGTGTGAGACACCGTTTGGGGGCAAGACACAATTGTAAGAGGGACTTTACCTAACAAATGCAATCAATGTAACCTGGTTTCTTGTACCCTGGACGAATCCCCAACAATAAAAAAAGAAGAAAATAAAATAATATTTGATAAAAATAAATTTTGTTTCAATCAATAAGAGTGACATTTGGATTTGCCCTTTTTTTAGAAAATACTTATTTTAAGGAATAATAGCAACATTTAGCATTCATTTAAAACAGAACAAAAAACCTTTCCTTTGCACCTTAATGAACTTACTCACTCTGCTCACTATACAGAATATAATTTTATAGTAACTCTTTATAAATAATGACGGCCTGGCCAAGCATGGCTCTGAAGGGAATCTTAGGGGATTAGCCTGAAGCCACACCCTAGATTGGGTTTCCCCTCCTCCACAACACACAGCCTGAACTTCCCACGATGGAGCATAAAACTACCTCTGTGAGAAGTGCGGGTTTGAACTGGGCCAGTGGTAGGTGGGGAGCCTAGCTGATGTTCTTTAGTTAGTCTGAGAAACTTCTGCCTGAATGCCTGGTTCCAAAGTTGGCTTGGAACTAGGCCGCTTGAAGTCTGAAGACTCATTTCAGTAGTTCCCCTTATTCAGTTTTGATTTCCACAGTTTCAGTTACTCACAGTTTGAACTAATTTGAACTCTAATGAAAAAATAGTGTTCAAATTATTGAAAAGTCTGAAATTATTAAATAGAAAAGTCCAAAAGGAAACATTTCATAAGTTTTCATGTGCAGCATTCTAAGTAGCATGATGGACTCTCATGCCAGCCCACTGCATCCTGCCCGGGACGTTAATCACTCCTCTGTCCAGCGGGTCCATGCTGCGCAGGCTTCCAGCCCATTAGTTACTCGATAGCCCTCCCAGTTATCAGATTGACTACCCCTGTATTGCAGGACTTGTATTTTTACTTAATATTGGCCCCAAGTGAAACAGTAATGATGCCGGCATATTAGAATAATAATTCTAATATGGTAGAATAATTCTACCATATATTATTATAATATGGCAGCATCATTTTTGGTATTGCTATTAATCTCTTACTATACCTAAACTTTATCATAAGTTTTTGCTGATCTTCTCAATCTCTTAAGGGAACATTTCTTAAACGAACTTTCTCAAATTTCATCCCAGACCTCCTAAATCTGTATCTTCCATCAGACCTCCTCATGATCAGCTAGATCCTATTTTTGCCCCAACCCCAGCCCCCAAATGGACTAGGATACTCACTAGACCCTTCTTCCTCCATCTCCCCAATATACTCATGCTCCTGGGTAGCCGTGTGGTTGTCAGAGTTCTCCGTGCACATCAGGGTCACAGGTTCTCCTTTGTTGGCACAATTATCTCATGACTCCCAGCTATTCTGGCTTAACGCAGCCCGTCCAAGCTTTCCATCTGACACTTATTAATGTGTAAATTAACCAGAAGTTTACTAGTACTACCATAGGTCACACACACATCTCTATCTTTTTCTGCCTAGGGCAACATTCTTTTATCCTATAAAAGAAATTAAGTATGTGCAAGACTTGTGAAAGGAAAGACGCATCACAGAATATTTAATTTGGATTAATAGGTTATTTACTTACCTTTAGAATCTAGTTTTCTATCAAGATAATGGGCTATACAGAAAGTTAATCTTTGCAATAATTATGATTACGTGGAAATATATAATTATATATTCACAAAATTAACAGTGCTGGAAATCAAACAAACACCTATAAGGAACTTGTATACTCCTCCTTACAAAGCTAGATACAGCTAAAGACTCATGCTCACAGCATCCAAAAAGAAAAGGCTTAATAAAAATACGTCCAAATAGGTTTTGGGTTTTGTTCAATGTAAAATGCAAACAGTAATAACAATATGACAAAGAAACTTCTCAATATTTTAGAAACTGCATCCCATCTTTTAGGGAAAATATCTATTCAATTGAGTTAGAGGCGGCTGTTGAAAGCCCAAGGGTCCTGTACAGTTAGCGGGAAGATGGAAGGGTTTCTTTCTCTCTGCTTTCCTTCGTCCTCAGACTCCCAGTCACAAGGAACTATATTGTATAAGAAAAAAAGAAATTAACTAAAAGAAAAAAAAGACTTCTACCAGCTATCACTGGGTTTAGAGGTTGGTTTAAGATGCTTGAAAAAGTTCTGGGATAAGTAATATTTTGCATAATTCTGACAGAAAAGATAACATGGTTAAATTTAGATCATTTTTAAATCAAGCAAACCATTCAGGGAGTATTTACTGTACACCTGACATGTGTACATTTCTGGGTTGGATAGACATATAAAACACAGTCACTGCATATAGGAAGGTATGATCTAGTCACAGAAACACAAATTAATCATACCAAACAAGGGAATAAGAAAAGTCCTCTGGACCCCCTAAATGAGTCAGCAGAGTTATGTCAGTGGGCGAAGTACCAGAGGCCAGTCCAGGGCTGACGTCCCTGGGAGGTCTTAAGAGCTCCAGGGTTTCAAAAAGGCCCAAAGTGCAAAGCATTGAAGATGGAAACAGTGATGAACAGAGAGAAAGGAGTGATGATGATGAGGATCCTGGCAAACTTGAAGCACAAGATTTGATATCAGAGTAAGCAGTAGGAAGCATTTAAGGCTGTTACTCTGCACTGCTTAACCACAGTGAATACTTCAAATGGTACTGGAAACTCAGTTTACTGCTTTCAGCCAAATGCTATGGCAACATCTTCAAATTATAATAGAAAGCATGATTTTTAACATTCTGACGATGGTTTATTACAGCAATATTATTTCTAAATAAGCCCAGACTTCTTTAAAACCAAAGCAAAAAAGATGACTATTTTCACTTCTTCTTTCTTTTTTTTTTTTAATTGTTTCAGGTTAAGTTGAGGATACAAAGAATTAGGCTACAATGTTTGTGTTTGTTAGGTAGAGTTCCTCTTGTAATTTTGTCCCATCCCCAAGAAGTATGCCATCCACCCTAACCCTGTGCTCATTAAATGGTAGCACATCCGTCCCCCTTCCTCACCTCTCCCCACGCCCTCGTCCTCCTGCCCCCACCTTCAATTGATGTGAATTTTTCTCTTATGTGGTCGAATATTAGACACCTACTCACTCTTTGCTGATGATACTATCTTGTACTTAGGAAACCCAGGAGACTCAACCACAAAACTCCTGGAAGTGATCAAGAAATACAGGAACATCTCAGGGTATAAAATCAATGTCCACAAATCAGTGGCCTTTGTATACACCAATAACAGCCAAGTTGAGAAGCAAATCAAGAACACAATTACCTTCATAGTAGCTTCCAAAAAAATTGAAAAACTAAGGAATATACCTAGCAAAAGGGGTGAAGGATCTTTACAAAGAGAATTATGAAATCCTAAGAAAATAAATAGCAGAAGACGTTAGCAAATGGGAGAACATACCATGCCCTTGGCAAGGAAGAATCAACATTGTTAAAATGTCTATTCTACCCAAAGAAATCTACAAATTTAATGCAATCCCTATTAAAATACCAACATCATACTGGAAGAATTGGGAAAAAATAGTACTTAATTTGTATGGAACCAGAAAAAAAACCTGTATAGCCAAGTCTATAGTAATAAAATTAGTAATAAAAACACAGCCGGTGATATCACTCTACTTTGATTTCATAAATACTAAAATAAGATGGAGTGTACATACACAGCAAATAATGTATTTATAACTTCTTAAAAAGCCCTTTCTAACTTGCTATTAACATGGTGACTTATAATTGTCTTAGACAGAGATTTGATCAATAGATTCTGTGAAATTGTCAACCCAGCCTTCAAAGTCACAACACTTCACAGAATAGGTGTGGGATATCCAGGTCCTGCAGACAAAGTTATAATTTTTGTTTTCTCTGCTTCCTTATACTCTGCATGTCTGCAGGTTATGAAATTTGCAATACAGTAGAACCTCCACCACCCCTCTACATCACCACCTGTGTGAGTTGATCCGATTGTCACAGACCAGACAGGCAGCACATGTAGGTGTCAGTGCAGTAGGCCTACTTCCATATGTTGACCAGCTTGTTACAGTCTCTTGGGTGGTCAACTTACAGAGGTTCTACTGTATTTGTTTCGTTTATTCATTCCTTTCACAAATTTACTGGGAACCTAATATGGGTCAGCAATTTAAAATACAATAGGACAGGCGCGATGGCTCATACCTATAATCCCAGCACGCTGTGAGGCAGAAGAGAGTAGATTTCCTTGTGCTCAGGAGTTTAAGACCAACCTGAGCAAGAGTGAGACCCTGTCACTACTAAAAATAGAAAAACTAGCTGGGCATCATGGTGGGCCTGTAGTCCCAGATACTCTGGAGGATGAGGCAAGAGGAACTCGTAAGGCCAAAAGTTCGAGGTTGCTGTAAGCTACGATGCCACAGCACTCTACCCAGGGTGACAGAGTGAGACTCTGTTTCAAAAATAAATAAATGTACTGCGACCCCCTCTCTCTTCCCTTCTCCCCGCTCCCTCATTACACCTCTTGGGGATAGGACAGAATTATAAGAGGGAATTTATCTAACAAATCCACTCAGTGTAACCTAACTCTTTGTAACCTCAATAAATCCCAAACAAACAAACAATGAATAAATAAATAAATAAATTCCAATAGGGAGCCAGACAAACACAGTTCCTTTTCAAAAGGAGATTTAATCTTGAGACTGTGGCAAATTGAAAGTAAAAATAAGAATGCACAACTATAAATTGTGGTCGGTGCTATGAAAGAAGATAAATGTGGGCGGAAATTCCATCTGCTCTTCCCGTGGTGGTTAAGAGCACCTGCACTGGACTTAAATTGCAGGCATTCATATTCCTGACCTGACCACTCATTAGCTCTTTGCCCTTGAACAAGTTATTAACCTTTATCTGCTCAGCTACTTCACCTGAGAATGGGAATAATGATGCTATCTACCGCAGAAGGTCTTTACAAACACTAAATGATCTAAAACGTAAATTACTTGGAACAATACCTGGAGTGCAGTGAAAACAGAAATACCAACTGCACGCACGTTCTCTACACCTCCGTTGCGTGCGAGCCACACCTGAGCAAGGGGGAGCAGCTACTCCAAACAAAGCTCTTTTTTTTTTCTGGTACCTCAAGGGAGAAATTGAGAGACAGGAATTTACTAGGGTCACAATCTTCTATACATATTGAGTGTTTCTTATGCTAAATGCTCGGGACCAAAAGTTTTTGAATTTTAAAATTTTGGACACATTTGCTTATAAATAATGAGATATCTTGGAAGGGGAATAAAGTCTAAACATGAAACTTGTTTTATATACTTGTTTTATATACATATCTTGAAAATAATTTTATATAGTATTTTAAATAATTTTAAGCATGAGACAAAATTTTGACAAAAAGAACCATCACAAAACAAAGGTGTCACTATTATATACCCATGTGTTCGATCTGTGGTTGTTTGACATCACTACTACTTCTGACTCTGAATAAATGTTACCAATAAGCAATCATTTCTTACATTTATTCACACTTAAGCACTCAAAAGGAAAAAAAATGACATACCATTAACACAGTGAAAAAATACATGTTTAGGGTAATTAGCAGCAGAGAAGCAGTTATATCAGCTGTTCAGTAATAACAACGGATACAAACAACGGCAGGCGTTCAGTCTTGACCTACAAGGCTGCATTTTGAATACAAGGCTATAGGACACACTGCTTTATTCTTTTAGGTGAGAAGGATCATCAGAGGCAGCTGAGGGACCAGGACATCACTCCTTTAGTAATGGGGAGGCATTCTGCTATATGGCTTTTATAAAATGTTTCCTACAGAACAGTCAACCTCATTGACAATTTTTTTTTCTTGTATGTCCCTCTTTGATTTTGTAAACTGAGGATTTCTTGCTGTGTTTGAACACTTGCTTTTCCGTGCTTCACTAAGACCATCATACACGTTCACAATGTCGCCTACAGGTACTTCACCTGCTGCGCTGACACCACCGTCTTCATTGTCACTCTGGTCGTGACTTCTTGATTCAGAACTGTTTACTAACAGGTACAGAAAGTATGTATTTTTTACATATATAAGGAGGTCAGACATCATTTTTTTTTTCTTATTTGACATACGGAATCCTCTCTGAATATAGTCATGGTCGCAGGCCAGAGGTTGCCAGGCATGCACAACTGTCTTGAGTCACTGTGTCCCAAATGTTGGCAATGGTATTTATGGCACTTTTCTTGCTATCTTCTTATGACGATCTTCCACACTCACGCCTCGCTTTACTGCTGCAGCATGTTGTTGGAGAAAGTAACTTTATACTTACTCTTCCTTGATCTAAGGATACCCTGGTCACATGGTTGACCTCATCCAGTCCAGCTTCCCAGCAGTAAGCATGAGACACTGGTAATAAAATTTATGAAACCAATTAGAAAAATGTGGTGATCCATGCCTTTTTGTCAGCATAGTACTGGACTGGTAAAAATTCACTCCTTGAAAACATGAGAATGAAAGCTTTGCTCATTACAGCACATTACATTGCACGTGGCTCCTGAATTGACACATCACAGCAGAGTTACTCTGTCGTTGGCACCCCCAGTACCTGTGTAGGGCAGGTTCATCAGTGCAGCCAGTGTCTTCCGAAGGAATAACACAAAACAGCGATGTTTCATCAGCATTATAGACTTGTTCTCACGTCAGATTTTTATCAGTGACAACCTTGGCAAATACCTTCCTGGATTTCTCTGCTGCTTCCTAATCTATAGATGTTTTATCACCACAAATCATTTAAAATGGCATTTCTTTTTTTAATTTCCATAACCTTCCAGTTGAACATTTACCATTCCTCGCAATGTTCAGTTCATGATAGAGTGTGCTTGTTTCACAGTCAGCACACTATTAAGTGTCTTGCATTCACTGGGATGCTGATGGATCCATCCTTTCAATACACAATTGAGACCTTCACTTTTGATCTTATGCTGTGTTTTTCTATTTTTTAATAATTTGTCTGCATAACTTTCAGCACAGAACTTCAGTAGTTCACCCTTCACTTAATTTAGGTCAGAAATGATGGTCATTACCACACAATACTCTTCTGTAAGATGTTCCGCACTTACATTGCCATCCAGTTTACCAAACAGATTGACTGTCTGTGCTCTAGATAAACAGAAATGCTTTCTCCTTTTCTTGTCACTGTTACCCCTCAGTGTGTATTAAGGCCTTTATGACATCATCAATAACATTTGCACACAACAAAACAGAGAATAAGCAGCAAAACACACACACACACAGAGTCAGTAATACACGTAGGTCTTGGCCCCGTGTGGGACAGAATGAGGATCCGGCTGTTTCCATCAACCCTGCACATGTGCGATTTGATTACACTTTGGGGGCTGCCTGTGTCAGGAGTTTAGGTGTTCCTAGAAAAGACATATGAGCTATCACAGCTCATAAAAACTAGAAAGGTCCTTTGTTTTTCAGAAAAGTTCAATAGACTATGTTGTGTCTGCGTTCTAGCCATGGCATCCCCCACGAGACTAGCGTGGAATCCCCACTTGTGGGGGAATGTTAGTGCTAAAACATTTTGGATTTCATACTAGTGATGCTCAGCCTGTACTGTATTCTCATAGCAAAGTTTACCATTAAAAGTAAATTACTTTTAGGCTTTCTTCAATACTGTGTACCTGATTTTTTTGAGCGGAATAATTTTAGTTTGTAGAATGACAGCTACAGGAATGAATGCCCAACATTGGGCTTAAGTAATAGCTTCCAGAAAGCTACGTGGCACATTATGAAAAATAAGGAATCAACACACAGGTAAATGTTCAAGAAAAGAGATATCTGAACTCCCACAAAAGTTAAATAAGGTGTATTAGTGAAATAAGTTGCTCAATTTTGTCTAGATATCAGAAAGGCTCACTATAGAAAAAATACATACATAGACACAAATACATGCATGTGTATATGTGCTCAGGTGAAGATTGTTCTACCCTAGTGAAATGTGGATCAGAACAGAATTCCTTAAACCTGAATGTTTGAATCACCCAGGGGATAACATTAAAATGCAGATTCTGATTCATAAGGTCTTTGTTGAGCCCTGAGACTGGGCAAGAATATTTTGCTACTCATGAGTACCATGAACATCACCCAAGAGCTTTCTGGAAATGCAGGCTCCAGGGACCATGTAGATCTATTCAATCTGAATCTGAATCATACTCGCAAGATCTGCAAGTGATTCTTTAAATATTAAAGTTTGAAAAGTTCTGGAAGTGAGGACTTGGAGCTATTGATAGAATGACCAAATTGTCTGAGGTAGCCTGGAACCATATTTATTTTTGCTGTAAAAATTTCCTGGGACTCCTTGTGTCCCAGAAAAATCAGGACGTGGGTCTAGTTATCCTAACTATTGATCCTATACACAGGACTGGAGTTTTCTGTGTATATACAGTGTTGTGTTTTGTTTTGTTCTAATTTAAGAATATTATGAAAGTACAAATATTTTGGTCACATGGATTACTTTTGTGAATCAAAGCTGAGGTGTACCTATCACCCAGACAGTGTACATTGTCCCCTGTAAGGATGATCTGACCCATCCCCTCCCTCCTTGACTTCCATTGAGTTTTACGTCCATCTGGGCAGGAGTGCTGACCAGTTAGTGCCAATTTAATAGTGAGTACACCTGGCGTTTTTCCATTCTTGTGATACTTCACTACGGTGAATAGTCTCCGGTTCCATCCAGGTTGTTACAAAGGTATTAATTAATTTTTTTAGTAGTGCTCATGGTATACATATACCACCTTTTATTGATACACTCATGAATTAATAGGCACTTGGGTTTATTCCTCATCTTTGCATTTGTGAATATTCCTGCAATAAACATTTGAATACCTGTGTCTTTTTTGATAAAATGACCTTTTTCCTTTGAGTACATACCCAGAGGTGATATTGCTGGTAGGTCTATTTTTAGTTCTTTGAGGAATCTCCATGTGACTATTTATAGAGGATATACTAGTTTGCAGTCCCACCAAAAGTGAGCAAATGTTTCTTTCTCTCCAAACCTGTGCCAGCAACTACTGTCCAGGGACTTTCTGGTGAAAGCCGTTCTCACTGGGCCGAGGTGAGTCTCTCCCTGTGGTTTTGGTTTCCATTTCTCTAGTGATTCGTGATGGCTGACCTGACCATTTTCCAATTTTGCATATGTTCCTGGGCCACCAGTCTGTCTTCTTTTGAAAAGCTTCTGTTGATGTCTTTGGACCACTTTTAAATGGGGTTGATTTTTTTTTTTTTTTTTTCTTGCTACTATTGGCTTGAGTTCTTCATAGATTCTGGTTATTAGCCCTTTATCAGATGCAAAGCAGGTGGATATTTTCCTCCATTCTGTAGGTCGTCTATTTATTCTGTTGATTGTTTCCTTGGCTATGTGGAAGCTTTTTAATTTAATCAGATCTCATTTATTTATGTTTGTTGTTGCCGTGATTGCCCTTGGGGTCTTCTTCATAAATTCTTGCAGTGTTTTAAAGGTCATGACTGTGATGTAGTGCAATTAACATATTGCTTTCTGCTTTTGCCAGCTGCATAATCTTGCTTCACTTCCCCTCCCCAAGGCCTAGTTTCTTCAAATGTGAAATGACAATGATATCCACCTTATAGGGTAGTTTTAAGGATTAAATGAGTTATAACACACTTAAGTATGCTCTCCATACAAAAAAAGTTTTAAAATGATAGCTATTATTATCAATAGAGAGTTCTATAAAATAAGTGACTGAAATCTCTGTTCTTAGGGCTTTAAGCAATGACTAATTATGACTATGGATTCCAGCTTCAACCCAGCAAACAAAGTAAAAAGAAAAGAATGAGAAGAGAATAGAAAACAGAAGAGAAAGAAGGCATGCCTGATGGGAACGGTCAGCAGGTTTAAAGCACCAGCAGCAGAATCCCATCACATCCACCAGGGTGTTGGGACGGCTCCGGCCCCAAGCCCAGTCCTGGACTTATCTATCGTTCCTGGCTGCTTCTGAGTCACAACGGAGGTGTTGAGCGGTTGTGACAGAAATTACACAGCCAGCAAAGTTGAAAATCCTCACCATCTGGCCCTTCAAAGCAAAAGTTTGCTAACCCTTGATCTACAGAATCTTAGCAAACTTCAGAAAGGATCACATGGCATATCCAGGCTCAGAGCCGGCTTGCGTGTCTCTGCAGCACCACACTGGACTGACATTTCGAGCCCATTGATCCGTCTTTCCTCGATGAACTGAATGCTCCTCAAGGACAGAAACAGTGTCATATTTATCTTTTTGTCTCCAGAGCCTAACAGAGAACCTAGTCAATAAATGCACCTTGAACAACTGAGCTGCAAGCCAAAGTTTCTGTATATTTCATTTAGATCTACAGTAGATCAGTGAACTTGGGGGACTTACTTGTATTTCTTTCAATACATACTAGGTCCTGCTAATGAAAGCTGACTTCCTAGCTAAGAGTTAATTTGCTATTTTTATGTTTTTCAAATATGCCTTCCTGATACACTAGTGAAGAATAATTTAGTTTAAAACAAGTTGTTCTCTATTTGGAGTAAAAGTAGTGTTATATCCTCCTACAAAATCTAATAAAATCACAAAGAAAAAGTTACATATGAGGATAATGGCTTGATTGTAACTCTAATATTAAACAATGGCTGCAGCCAAAGCTTGAAAATCCCCCGTGGAAATTACACCTGCACTTTCAGCAGCTCGTCAGCCCTTGCTACTAAAAGTACTTGCAAGGTGCAATTCAGGAGCCTAACTCCTGAATGTACTTAGTATTCCACAAGTAAATCTTAGCCTCAATTAAATTCCTTGCTATTTTGATAAAGCTACAATACAGTCTTAATAACAGAGAAGTATATGGCCAGTGGCGCTAATTAAGGGGCTATCCTGTAAATAATTGATACATTTATGAGAAGCACTGCAAGAGATGTGCTTTCTTCAGTAAATTGAAGTACACAAAATCTAATACATTTCAAATAAATCTAATAAATGCCAAACCTAAGACTCCTTAAGAAATGCATGCACAGTACAGAAAGACAATACTAAAAATAAAACTTTGTGGAGGAAACTTAAAAATATTCACCTTTTAAACATATAATTGCTGTCATTACCTGCTTTTAAATGTTAATAAGGCAAATTCAATTTTGGAAAATTTTTATAATGCCAGACCATTAGACTTGAGAAAAATATTTTACAGTTAATGTTAAATTCTTAGATACAAAATAGAGGAAATGCTTTATTAGTCATGTGATTTTGCTCCAATTCTAAGTAAAAGAAATATGGACATAACTTCTTAATTGTCAGAAACAGCAGTGGTTTTATCAATAACAACTGTGTTTATACTTTTAAAAATGTAATTGAATATCTTGGTCTTTCATAGTCATCAAAAATGGTAGCCTTTAACATTGTATTTCTCAGGCAAGATAAACTCTATAGGTATTAGTTTTTTTTTATAAAATTTCAATATTTTTAAGGTTAATAAATGATTTTACTTCTTCTAATAGATGATTATTCCTTACTTCTGCTAACATAAGTAGATATAATTTGATACTAGTACCACAAACTGGGTTTCAGCCATGACCTACATGTGCAAATAGATTAAAAAATAGGTTTTGCCTGAAATGCAGCAGATGAAAAAATATTTGTGGTTTTTCAGACATGGGAAAAATTCAAACCAAAGGTGGGTTTCCCATGTGTTGAAATGTTGATTTGCCTCTAGGTGTTGTAAAACAATCTGGTTCAATACACAGATTATTTTTAGAACTGGCATGAAAATCTGAAAGCTAAAAATTTTCAATGGTTTTATTTATTTAAATATGAAGCTTAAAATATATCAGTGTTTTGATTAAGGCTTTACTGGCCTGCCGCAATAATCAATTATTCACTGTGGGTCAGAAACCCTGTTAAGGCCCAGCACTCACTCTCTGCCAGCTCCTGAGGATGACTCTTCCTTGAACCTGAGTTTCTTCAGATAGCAGATGAGATATTTGGCCTACAAGGCAAATAAAATCTAAAAGGATGTGTTCTCTGCGATTTGAAGTTTACAATAAAATCTGGTTTGTGAGTTGGTTTGACAGGATGGGAATATGGGTTTCCAATGAATAGGCCCCAACGTTTGGCTGACTTAGTTTTCTCCACTGGAAACTGAGGTCATGACAGGACACCCTCTTAGGCTGCAGTAAGGATCAAATGAGTTTATGTGGAATGCAGAAAACTTAACACCTGACACAGAGTTAGTGCCACATGTGCATTCTGCATCATTACAAAAAACCAATTAAGTAATTTCCATTCCCTAGATGCCTATTCACCTTTAGAGAAAATTAGAAATTAAAAAAAAGGAGTCTTTTGATAATGCTGTTAACAGTGACCAGAACTTTAATGATTCTAGTTTAAAAATCATGAAGGAAATCTTAATCTAAGAAAATATGATAGAACACATTGTCTCTGTTATTTTCACCCAGATTTCACCATCTCTTTTGTTTGTTTTATTTTTTTCTTCTTTAAGTTTTTTTAAGTTATATTTACCTCACTGCTCACTGTGTTCCCCAGATGGCCGAGGGGAGGACCTAGAAGGTGACCACAGTGAGTCAGCAGTGAGAGGTGTAGCACTTTTTCTAAGATGAGTTCATTGACTTAATTGTCAGACCTCTTATAATTGTTTGAGGACACAAATTAAACCTAATAAATAAAACAGACTTTGGAGAGAACTCTAATAACTATGTATCAAGGTTCTGCTGGTTTTCAGCAAGAAGCTGGCAGGCTTACAACTCAAGGTGATCTGACCTTAACCGTAACTAAACATGTTTTAGGAAAATACACACACACACACACACACACAAAAGGGCGCATAGGTAAACTAAAGAAAAACTCTTCAACAAAACTCATATAAAAACTTTAACACAACATCTGGTTTTACTAAAAATCAATGAACCTATTTAAAGAAAATCATTTGGCCAGCTGCGGTGGCTCACACCTGTAATCCCAGCACTCTGGGAGGCCAAGGTGGGTGTATTGCTTGAACTCAGGAGTTTGCAAGCCATCAGAGCAAGAGTGAAACCCTGTCTCTACTAAAAAAAATAGAAAAAACTAGCAGGCAGCACCTGTAGTCCCAGCAAACGGGCAGGCTGAGGCAACATGAACTCTTGAGCCCCAAAAGTTTGAGGTTGCTGTGAGCTATGATGATGCCACGATGACAGTGAGATTCTGTCTCAAAAAAAAAAGAAGGAAGGAAGGAAGGAAGGAAGGAAGGAAGGAAGGAAGGAAGGAAGGAAGGAAGGAAGGAAGGAAGGAAATTATTTGTACGAGTTCTCTTGGGAAGAGCAGCTACGTTCCTCTTCCTTCCCCACACTCCTCACTTCCTCTCCTCATTCCTGGTATATATAATAATAAGCTGAAGTTGTCTACAGTTCAAAATTGTGTGTTACTAATAATCATATAAATATGCAGTCATTTTCTCTTGTCTGGATTACTTACACTCCAGGTAGCACATTTTATTAAATTTTAAAATAAATCACTGTGTTTCTATATACTGACTGTTTTTCTTTTTTAAGTAATAATGTATGAGCAATTTAAAGGTTCAGATTTAAAGCGTGGATTTAAGAAATTCTGATTGTTATCCAACCTTGATGAATACACGATGTTCTGGTAGAAAATTCTATATATATATTTTAAACTCATTCTTTAAATGCCACTTTAGAAGCCCTATGAACAATTCCATTACTCATTACCTGCTGTATTCTGAGGAGTAGAATTCAGGTCAGAAAGTTACATGATGTGAGTATGCAGTTTGAAAATCTTCCAATTCATCGACACAAATGGACAGAAAGCCAGCCCAAACAACTTTCTCTAAGTGAATGATGTGCTTGTTCATTAGAGGAAAAGGTTAGCAGAAGTTTTTTCTTATTTTGAGAGAAAAAGATGAATTCTTTACAGTTATAAGCTTGATTTTTATGCCATAAGTTTTAAATTTTTTAAACTGATAAGGAAATGTATTAATGATATTAAGGAAATTATTTCCATTAGAGCCTTGGAGAAAGAAATAATAATCACCCTGATGTTTGTACTTTTTAACCAATTGGTTTAGCTTTTAAGTCTAAAATGACTTCACTAGGAAATATGCATTATAAAGAAAATCATATAGTCTCAGCCATCATGTTTCTCATCATATTTTTTGCCATTCTTTTTCCCATTGTTTTTGTCTTATCTCCCCTGTCTTTTCACTCTGTCTGTAAATTGCAGAATCAGTAAGTGGCATAGGATGGTGTAAGCCTGGCCTCTGAAGCCTGAAACACGAACAGGCAAAAAAATCACCATTCAGCCTGATCACTCCACTGTACTACAAAAGCAACTTTCACACATGTTGCTTGCCATTGGCAAGTGATGAATATTATAAAGAAAGTATAGAAAGAGTAGTTGACAAACTTAAAAAGACAGTAAAACAAATATGCTGTAAACAATGTAAATGGGTTAATTTAATGCTTTGAAAAGTGAAGTAAATAAAAGTAGTGTCTGTCCCTAAATCAAATTAAAATTTTGAGAATTTACAAACTTAAATTAATTAAGACTAATGAAATCACAGTCTGGTTAAGAAAATTCATATTACTTACTTCTGTGTTAATTATCAGAACAGCAGGGTGATCTCGATGTAGATAAGATCCTATAATTTTTATCATCAGATCTACAGGTTTTCCCACCCTTTCACAAAGGAAAATCTAGCTAATTGGTCTCTATTATTATTCTATTTTGCTATATTGGTCTGTGTCATTTGAGTTTTATTACATTATGGTTCATTGACCCCTAAAAGAATAAAGAGTTTAATCTATAGAAAGAATAAAACATACAGTGTTGTTAAAATTCAGAAATTTAAGTATTGAGCAGAATATTATATATGTGTATGTATGTATAAAGTATTTATTCCAAAAACATTTCATGAAATTGACCAAAAATAAATAGCGTATTTGATTTGGGGGGGGGGGGTTATACTTAAAGTTTAAAAATGTTGAAAACTAGTACAACCTTTATGGAAAATTCTTTAGTTCCTCAAAGAACTAAAAATAGACTCACCATTTTATCCAGCAATCCCACTTTAGGTAGATAGTAAGAAATTGTTTATCCTCAAGAAAAAGGACAAGGGTGGGGTCTCCAGGCTTTCATCTCACCCTAATCTTATTTTGAAGGATTGCTCACACCCGAGGAGGAGGCAGCACCCTCCAATCCACCAGTCACAACTTAGCTGACACGTGCCGAAGGATGCAGAAGCCTCTGTCGCCTGGAAATAGGTACAATTTTGAAGGTGACCTTGAACAGCCTTGAGACTAATTACCATGTCACTAGCTTAAACCTATATTGTGGTCCTCAGCCCCTCCCCCAAGGACTGTCAGAGAGGCTCAGGGGAGGTCCACATGTGCAGGAAGACTCTGCTTCCAAGGCGACCTTTGAACCACAAGGTAAACCTGACCCAGACGGTATAAAAGAAAACCACCAGCCATGACCTGGGCCTCTTTGCACTTTTGTTTTGTCTTTGGGACTCTGCCCTTTTGTCACAATTATGGAGGCCCATTTTCTGTGTATGGAGAATGTATTTTGCTTTGTAAACCTATAAACCTATATCTTATTCTGTAAACTTATCTTTCTCCTCCTCAGTAAACTTTGTTTCATGCTTGCCTTACTTTGGGTGTCTGGTCATTCCTCAACCGAGAGTACTCCTAGAACCAAGAGACACAGGCAAATGCCTGAAACCATGACATTTCAGCAGACAGACCGCTGCCTTGAACCTGGTGCCACTACCAATATTTACCCAAAGAAGAGAAAAAAAAAATAAAAAACACTTTTTCAAAAAAGACGTTTGCACATACAGCACAATTCACAATCACGAAGTGACTGTGAAATCAACCCAGTGCCCATCAGTACATGAGTGGGCTGACACGATGTGGGGTATGTATGCCGTGGAGTACTATTCAGCCATAAAAATAATCAACTAATACTTTTTGCAACATTCTGGATGGAACTGGAGACCATTCCCTTTAGTGAAGTATCACAAGAATAGAAAAACAACAGCACGTGTCGTCACTATTAAATTGCAACTAGCTAAACAGCACTGGTGCGTAGAAGGGGGTAAAACTCAACAGAAATCAAACAGGTGGAGGGTGGAGGAGGGGATAGGTAAAATCATACTTACTGGGTACAGTGTACACTGTCTGGGTGGTGGGCACACTTATAACTTGACTCAAGCAGCCCAAAAGCAATCCATATAATCCGAACATTTGTACACCAATAATATTCCCCCCAAAATAAATTTGAAATGGCACAGAAGGATGAATAGTAAGGGACCTATCGCTTCTGAGGTATGTTCAGGACACTCTGTCTCTGAAACCCTCACATCACTGTGCCCCTCTGTGTTAATACACACATGTGCTTGAGTTTTCACTACATCAAACCAAACATTATTTTCAGTTGTAATTACAAACAGATAAAAGACTGGATGCTGGCCTGCTAGTTTAGCCATTCTCTGTGTTTCAGATTTCACTGAGTTGAATAGTGTCTCTACCGCCAACACTCCCCAGATTGTTTTCCTGGAGGTATTTTTTTTAATATATACATGTGTTTATTAGGTTTCCATTTTTTGTCTTCAGAAAATCGAAGAGGCTTAAAATTAGCAACAATAACAATGTTAAAGATAAGGACTAGAAACAAAAACCTCACAAAGAATGAACGAACATAAATACATTCAGGAAAGAAATCGGAAAATTGCTGCATCGAAATATTAAGCAATAATAATAATACAAAGAAAGTAACATTCACATTGCCAAACAAGAATATGCCTATTATAGCGTACTTTGACTCTGAGATTCAGTATGGAGCATTCAGTTAACTTCTTCTTATTATGTTTTTTAAGTCTCAAAAAAATAGACAACTAATATTTATAAATAAAAGTAAAAGATAATTTCAAAAAACAGATCGTGCCAAAATCTTATAGACAATAGAAAAAGAAGAAATACTTCAAAATCATTCTACTTGATCTGGGTACAACTGATTTTAAAATTGGAGAGAAACAGCTTCCTTGTCACAAGGCTGCTTAGTACAGTACTAGACATCTAGAAAGTGAGGAACTACACTCTCTTGCTAGTAGCCGGCATCAATTGCCAGCTGTGTAAATTAACCATCTTGGCAGAGCATCCTTTAGCTCTTATCAAGTCTTCAGAAAACTGTACTCCCTGGCCAACTTCAATCTTATGAAGGACCCTAAGCCAGAGCCATCCAGCTAAACCAGGGGTCCTCAAACTGCAGCCCGCAGGCCACACAAGGCAGTGTGATTGTATTTGTTCCCGTTTTGATTTTTTACTTCTAAATAAGATATGTGCAGTGTGCATAGGAATTTGTTGAGTTGTTTTTTTTTAACTATAGTCTGGCCCTCCAACGGTCTGAGGGACAGTGAACTGGCCCCCTGTTTAAAAAGTTTGAGGATGCCTGAAAACTGTTCCCAAACTCCTGACCCACTGTGTAAAATAATAAATGTTTATATTTTAAGTCATTAAAAAAAAAAAAAAATGGAGAGAATATGAGAATATATTATTATAAAGGGGAAATTTCATATTTCACTTATAAATGAGGATGCAATATCCCAAACAACATATCAACAAGTTGAATTAAAAATTAATGTTTAAGTAATGTACTTTGGTCAAAATTAAATCCAATGTATGTGAGAATTAGTCACCATTTTCTTTTCTTGTCTTTTTTTTTTTTTTTCCCTCTTTCCTTCCCCTCGCCCTTGCCCTCGTAGGGGTATTTTCCCCCCTTTGTGGTAAAGATGACAAGAAGAAGGCAGCAGGCGTGGGAAAGAGCCCCAGAGCGCCAACGCTCTCCAGCCAAAGAAAACAAGGCAGAATGGTTCATTTACTGCTTCTCTGCACGCCCATTTGAAAGGACACTATGATTACACAATTCTATATTTAAAAATATACTTCTCTGTAATGTTAGATGCACAAGCGATCAGATTTAAAATATTTAACTGTCATTTCAAAGTTGACTAATATGCTCTTCAATCAGTATATTTTATTCAGTTTCTAAATGAAAAATTATCATAAATTTCCATATTTGAATATCATCTTTTCCAAGGTAAGAAAGCTTTTAAGAAATTGATTATTATTTTAGGGCTATTAGAAAATTGATGAAGATATTTAAAAATTTAAGGAATAGTCTTAAAGAAATGAAGCAGATATGATTAGATCTTGGAGTTCAATTTCCTTCTTTGTTAGAATAAATGTAAAAATATGTTGATTTAGTATGAATGGAAATGTAGCAAATAAAAATAACATGAAAAGAGCATCTTGCCTAGTAATAGATATTATCTGTACCAAAAAACGTATTACCTTGTGAGTTTAAAATATTTATTGGACTTGGAAAGGGACAAGAATAGTTTCTTGAGAAATTGTTAGTAAACTCAAAAAATTGCATTGCTAAAAAATAACAATGAACTTAAAGCAACTCACCCCTCACTTTTTTTCAGAACTTATTCCACAATAACAGAAAATTCAGTCTTCAAGTCTGTCTCTGAAGAGTTGGAAACTCAGTAAGTTTAAAATTAAATATTTTAGAACTATATTTAAAATTCTAAATATAGAAACAAAAAAACTCTAAATCCTGATTGTTTTTAAATTAATTTGCATCCCATTCATTTCCATACCTCAGAGTCGCAGGTTATTTTGTTAAAACTTGAACTACATTTTAATGGGTCACTACGTATCAAAGTTACTCACTCTAACAGATCATTACTAGGAAACTATGCCATTTATACCATGGTATTATTGCCTAGGAAAAAAATAGTAAACTATGACTTATAATTGCATTTATTAAGGTCAATTTTAATGTTAGTTGCTTTTGGTTGACTTAGACCTATTTCCAGGTAAGGATTTACACAAAATCAAGACAAGAAGTACTGTACTCCTACAGACATTTCCTTTCCTGGCGTTTTTATTTAGTCCTGTGCAAACACACACAGTAATCTTACACGTGGAACTCACTCTGAATGCTAACGTCTCCAAGCATAATACTAATTCGGAGTAAAGACCACACGGCGTGCCTGTTCTTTCAGGTGAACAATAAGGCTCGTGCACCATTGTTTCAAATCAACGAATTCTCCCAGACAGCTTTTATCACTTCCGTCTGCACGCAGAAGCATATTTTAATGGCTTATTCTCTTCTGGTTTCTTTCCCCTTCGTCTGTCTTCCAGTTTCTGGTTGTTTTGCATATAGGATAATGAGTTTCAGAATAAGATGTAGGACGTATCTGATTGTGGTGGATGGTAGCTAATGTTCTTATACAAATTTTACATAAAACATATGCTGAATGAAAAAATGCCTTTAAAAGTATACTTTCATAAATATAAGTGAAGTTTCCAATCCTATCTTCTTCCACATCTTTGAGTAGCTGAGTTATTTCAGTGCCCACATACTGACACAAAGAATGTGGCCGAATATCTGTCATTCAGGTAACATTTTCATAATTTTGACATATCAAGATAATACCTGGATTCTTAATTACCTTCCTTATTATAACAGAACGTTTTTTAAAATTTGAATGTTTATTTTAAAAAAGGAATTACACATCATTACAGAAAATGTAAAATCAGTAGTTAACCTTTAAAGGAAAACAAAGAAAATGAAACAATGATATTAAATTTCAAGGCATTTTAAATCCTCAGAATTAGAATGTAAACTCCATGAAGGGAAGGGATTTTTTTCTCTTTCATTTCACTCTACACCAATCACCTACAACCTACAACCATACCTAGCACATATTCTCCTCCATAAATATTTATTGAATGGATAAAGGCTAAATATACACAGTGAATTAAAAAAATCATGTTTTGTTTTTCTTTGCCCCACAAAGCTCATACCCTAAATATCAAAGTTTTTTTTTTTTTTTTTTCCAGTAAGTTCCTGTTCATTACAAGGAAAATAAAGTTCTTGTAAAATATCATAAAAACTGGTATTTGTGTACATTATACACATAAATGCTTATATTTTTGTTCACTGTGACAATGCTGGTATTGACCAGGATCCTATAATGACCTCAACAGTACAATTTCCAAGCTGACAAGTGCTCTGGGGGGTGGGGGAGGGAGGGAAGGAGGGTGCCCTGCACTTTTGACTGCAAACAGAATCACTTGTGGAGATGTAAATAGTGCTCATGCCTGGATCCATGTGCCTCAAACCACTCAAACCAGAAGCTATTGGAAATAGAGCCAGTCAAGAATATTGACTTTAAAAGCTCCCCGAGGAACTCAAATGTGCACACAGTGCTAATATCCACCCATCTAGGACAGCAGTGGAAACATGTTTGTCCATATACAATATATCTGTATCTATCTTGAGCTTGAAAAATTTTTCCTATCTATACAACTTATCTTTCCCTTGTTTTATCAAGTTTGAAAAGTTCCTCTCAGCTTTCCATATGTACAATTTTTAAAAAGATATACTTATTTAACAACATCTTCAAAAAAATCAATCCCTTACTTTAATTTGTTTTATAGAACTTCCATAAATACTCTGCAACTATTGCGAATATTTTTGGAACTGAAACCTTCTGAATTGATTAAAAAATAGTATTTCCTATGAGATACAGACCTCATTGTTGTTTCATTTTTGGCTGAGGATTCGTAATGGATACCATGTAAATTGTATACTGTGTAACAAAACTGATAAAATACATTCCAGATGTCGGGATGTGAGAGCACAGTAGTTAACAGCCATGCCACCATCATCAGATAAGACAGCAAAAATATCTTAGGGTCCAAATAACTGAAGACATAATCAATCATTTCAATTTAGAACCAAAGTGGGTATGAGGACCTAATGGAGGTGTTTATCAAAGGGAGGCAGGACTGGATTTGCAGATGTTGAATTCTCTGATATGAGTTCCAAGATTCATCACACGGATAATGCTTTTTTCTGTGCTCATGCAAATTGATTTGCTTCTATATAAAACACCATATTTTTCAACAGGAAATCTGTTTCTATGGTTTCCATGAGGAATGTATCTAATCTTATTTATGAACCCTGGGTAAAGCAGCAAAGATGTGTACTGTACTAGGACAATAAGGGAAATCCTGAGACAAAATTAAAAACAAAAATTAAAACAGAGTAGTATTCCCTGACTGTATATAAAGATTAACATTTTCCTTAGTTGTCCAGGCAGGAAACCCTATTATTCCTGATTCTTCTATGTTCATATACAATTAACAACCTATTCTTAATAAAATACATCCTTCCAAAGTAGTCTAGCCTATTCCAGGTTGATGTCCTCACTCACCACTTTTTTTTTATTTTTATTTTTTATTTTGAGACAGAGTACCACTTTGGAAAGAGTACTGTGGTGTCATAGCTCACAGCAACTTCAAACTGTTGGGCTCAAGTAATCCTCCTGCCTCAGCCTCCCAAGTAACTGGGAGGACAGGTCAGGTGCCTACCATAATAACCAGCTAGCACCACTTTTTTGAGTCTCATACTCTCAAACTTACATTTTAGTTCCAATCATTAAACTTGTTTTCTTCTGATCAATTTTTCTTCCTCTGACTCATTTTGTATATCATTGGCATATTAATATATTTTTAAAAGCCCACCCCCATTACATTGTCTTACTAAAACCTGTTCCCATCTACCAATAAAAGACATTATAAACTCTAACATGATTCCCCCCTCTGAGTAAATTGTTTAGCATGACCTCTTCTTCATCCATCTTTCTTATAATTTATTAAAAAACTGTAAGATCACATCCAATTAACTTTTGTAAAACAAAATTTAAATATATTTCTACCATCAAACAATGTCAAATGTGGAGCCAGAAATATTTACAATGAAATGCTAACTATAATATTAACTTACTGGTTTTGTATTCTAAAAACTCATATGTTGAAATCCTAATCCCCAGTACCCTAGAATGTGACTGCTATAATTTGGGTGTTTGCCCCTCAAACTTCATGTTGAAATTTGATCCTATTGTTGGAGGTGGGGCCTACTGTAAATGGTTTGGGTCATGGAGGGGGATCCCTCATCAACGGGTCTGATATTGTCCTTACAGTCATGAGTGAGTTCTTTTTCTCTTAGTTCCCACAGAGCTGGTTGTTAAAAAGAACCAGGCGGCTCCCTCCTCCTCCTCTTCCTCTCTTGCTGTGTGATCTCTGCAACATGCTCCCCTTCACCTCCCACCTTGAGTGGAAGCAGATGAGATGCCAATGTCATTCTCCTTATATTGCCTGCAGAACCATGATCAAGTGATCATATTTTCTTTATAAATTACTTGACCTTGGGTATTCCTTTAAAACAACATGAACAGACTGAGACAATGACCTTATTTGTAAATAGGGTCACTGTAGACGCAATTTGTTAAGATGAAGTCATATTGGCATAAGGTGGGCTCCTAATGTGATATGATTGGTGTTCTTATAAAAAGGGGACATCTGACACAGACATGCACAGAAGAGAGATCCCCATGTGGAGATTAGAGTTGTGCTGCCACCAGGCAGGGGACCACCCAAGGCTAGAAGAGAGCTGGGGACAGACACTTCCCTAGAGCCTTCAGAGGAAGGCTCTGCTGACACCTTGATCTTGGATACCTAGTCTCCAGCACTGGGAGGATATAAACTTTTATTGCTTAAGGCCCTCAGTTTGTGACATGTTGTGGTGGCAGAACCAGGACATTAATACATTGACTGAGTGATTTTTAAATATTTTTCTGTTCCATTTTTCTTCATTTTGAAAAATAGGGATCATAACATCTATATTACATGATTGCCATGAGGATTGTGAGATAATATTTTTTATATAATGCTGGACCTAACTGTAAGAGTCACTTTCCTTCTTCTTAATTCCTCACTGATCCTAATTTATGTGAACTACATGTACCTGGCAAATTAAAGCTTTACTGGATCTACAGTTACTTCAACTGTAGGATGGTAAAAATAAATATATTTCCTGAAAATAACCTATACCAGCGATCACATTATAGCTCCTTCTGGCTCAGAATTTTATGATCATGATCAGAATTCATATCCTTGATCTTGTCTTAACTGCTCATCTTCCTTGATAGTTTTTTTAATGTCCTCAGAGATCCCATAACTTGAACCATGACTGATACTAACAGGCTTAATTTTTCACATGCCCTTAACTTATTTTAGTTTACCAAATATAGTTGTTTTATGGATTAAAAAGTCCTAATACTGTTCTCTGGTGGTTATTGATTTTTATGGTAGGAAAAAATACTTTTTTATTATCTTTTTTTTAACTTAAGCATGTACATACTTTTTTTTTGCATGTACATATTTTTGATTGCTTCTATTATAATAGTCAGTAATGTCTTTTAAGTCCTACATTTCTGAATTTACATTGTTGGAATGAAGAACAATTAATGAAAGCATTTGTACTGGTCAAACTATTCTAAAACCTATGTCCCACTCACTACCAAGGTGCTCAGTAGACAGTGCATTAAGTTTGCAAATTTTCTATCAAGTGTTTTGTCTGAAAGAGCAAGGGAAATGCTTTAATTCCATTTGGAGAGCTAAAAATATTGCTTTCTTGTAGTCAGAAAAGCATAAGACCAATATCCCTCACAAATATAGATGCAAAATCCTCAATAAAATACTAGAAAACCATATTCAACAGCACATCAAAAAGGTAATTCATCATGATCAAACAGGTTTCACCCTAGGAGTGCAAGGATGATTTGACATACAGAAATCAGTAAATGTAATTCACCACATAAACAGAATTGAAAATAAAAACCACATCATCATCTCAAGAGAAAAAGTATTTGATAAAATTCAGCACCACTTTATGATAAAAACCATCAACAAACTAGGAAGTGCTTAAAAATAACAAAAGCCATATATGACAAACCATAGGCAACATTATACAGTATGGAGAAAATCTGAAAGCCTTCCCCCTAATACCCAGAGCAAGACAAGGATGCCCAATGTAATCACTTCAATCCAACATCTTACTGGAAGTCCTGGTCAGAGCAATAAGGCAAAAGAAGGAAATAAAGGTAATAAATTGGAAAAGAGGAAGTCAAACTATCCCTATTTGCCAACAATATGATCTTATATTTAGGCAACTCTAAAGACTCCTCCAAAAGATTTCTGGAATTTATAAATAAATTCAGTAAAGTCTTAGATTATAAAATTAATGAATACAAATCATTAGCCTTTCTATACAATAACAGTAAAGCTGAGAGTCAAATCAAGAATTCAATGCCATTTATAAAAACAGCAAAGAAAATAAAATACCTGGGAGTGTCCTTAACCAAGAAGGCGATGGAACTCCATAAGGATATCTGTAAAACACTCAGAAAGGAAATCACAGATGACTCCAAAAAATAGGAAAACATCCCATACTCATAGACTGGAAGAATTAATATTGTTAAAAGTTTCCTTACTGCCCCATGTTATTTACAGATTCAGTGCAATTCCCATAAAAATATTAAGGTCTTACTTTCTATTAATGTAGAAAAAATAATTCTCAGCTTTATTTGGAACCCAGAAAGGCTTCAAACAGACAAAGCAATCTCAAGCAAAAAGAACAAATCTGGAGGCATCTTATTTTCTGATTTCAAATTATACTATGTGGCTATAGTAACGTGAGTAGCCTGGTACTAGTGTAAAGTAGACACTTAAATCAGTGGAACAGAATAGAGTGTCCAGAAATAAAACACACACTCCAACCAACCGATTGGAACAAATGAAACAAAAACATACAGGAGGGAAAGGATGACCTATTCAGTTAAGTGGTGCTGGTAAAATTGGACAGTCAAATGCAAAATAATGACACCAGATCCCATGTCTCATCACATACAAAGACTGACTCAACATGGATTAAAAAACTTGAATGTAAGGCTTGAAACCATAAAACATCCAGAAGAAAACTTTGGAAAAACCCGTCTAGACATTGGCTCCAGCAATGAGTTTATGACTAAGACTCCAAAAGCAAACACAGAAACAATAAATGGGACTTAATTAAACTAAAAAGTTCTGCACAGTAAAGGAAATAATCAAAAAAGTACCTACAGGAAGGGAGAAAATATTCTCAAAGTATACTTCTCATATCCAAAATCTACAAGGAACTCAAATAAATCAGCAAGAAAAAAATAAAATAACCCTCTTAAAAAGTGGGCAAAAAACATGAACAGAGTTTTTTTTCCCAAAGAAGATATACAATCGGCCAAAAGACTGTGAAAAATGTTAAACATCACTGATCATCAGGGAAATGCCAATTAAAACCATAATGAGACACTATCTCACCCTATCAGAATAACCATTATTTTAAAAAGTCAGAAAGTAATATATGCTGGCACAGCCTCAGTGCAAAAGGACTTTCCTATCCTTCATGAGAATGAATGTAGATCTGCACAGCCTCCATGGAAAAAAGTAAGATATACCTCAAAAAACTAGAAGTAGACCTGCTATTCCATCCAACAATTCCATTATTGGCTATCTAGGTCACTTTATAAAAAAGATACAAGCACACTAATGTTTATTGCAGCACAATTCACAGTTGCAAAGACATAGTTCAACCTCAGTGCCCATCAACTGTGAATAGATAAAGAAAATGTGGTACACACATACCATGGACTATTACTCAGACATAAAGAGGGATGAAATAGTATCTTTGGCAGCAACTTTGGTGGAATAGGAGGTTATTGTTCTAAATGAACTATCTCAGGAATAGAAAAAAAAAAAAATACATATATTCACATACAAGGGGGAACTAAATGGTCATATAAATGGTCATACAAAGTGTCCAGACATTGGAAACTAAGAAAAAGGGAGAGTGGGAGGGAAGTGAGGGACCAAAAATTAGCTGCCAGGTACAATGTATACTATTTGGGTGATGGACACACTGAAAGCCTTGACCTCACTGTTAAAAAGCTCAGCTGTGTAACCAAAAATACTTGTAGTCCATAAAATATTAAAAAGAAAGAGATCCTACTTTCATGGAGAGATGCTATCCAGAATTTATTTATTTATTTATCTGAAGGTCACATTTTGTAGCCCAGATTCCAGGGATATTATGCCCATTTCATAGTCACTGTTCACATTCATCTCAAAAGATTATTCTTGAGAAACACTGCTAGAAAAAAGAACAATTCTGACATATGCTTATATTTGCACTCAAAGGCAGGCAGAGGATAATGTATAATTCCTATTCACCAACATCCGTGAATGACTTTTAAAACCATTATATTCTCACATAACTTCTACCAAATCACTCCATATTTCTTCATAATCTATGATACTGCTAGGTTCAGATCTGATCAGCAACAAACATAGCCTCTAATTGTCATCCTACCAGTGATCAATTAGTATTTTAGTTTGAGTGGGAATATCAAATAATATCCTTGTTATGTGTTGTTTTTCCCCTAATTTCCAAGTCCAGTGTGCTCAGATGTCTTGCCATATCTGTATGAAAATGTGACCTTGTGAAGTGTTGGTTTTAGATTGTTTTCTCAAAACACTTTTTCATGCTCAGATGTGCAGGACACAAGTAAGCAGTTTCCAACATGTTACCAAACGGTTGAGTTACAATGAATCATATCTCTAAGTATTTCTGAAATATTCACCAACTGTTGACAGTTAAAGGTGCATTCAGAAAGATTCATTCTTCTATGGCTTTACACCTTGTAGACACTCAGAGGCTCAAGCATGGATTCTGGGCACATCAGCCTTCATTTGGTGAAGAACCTTTTTCTCCCTTCAACTACAAGTGCTTGACTCTGCCCAGCATTCAGCTTTTCCAAATTTCCTTCAGACTTCTCAAATTTGTTACAGGGAGGTGTTCAGGAGGCTTAAGTTCATTAAAGCTCATTACAAAAACCTCAGTACCAATGTGCATTTCTCTTTCTTTATTTCAGTGGCTTTCTAATTTTAGTTTGCGTCAGAATCAGCTGAAGACTTTTTAAAACATGTCTTTAGGCCCTATCCTTGAGTTTCTGATTCATTGGGTCTGAGGGATAAAACCTGAAAATCTGCCTTTCTAACAAGTCTCTAGGTGATGCCAATGCCACACTTTGAGAGCCACTATTCTGTGACAAAGTAATTCAAACAAGCTACATTCAAGCATCAGTCTAAATCTGGTAGACTAGCACCCGGTTCGGGGCCCAGTGGAAGATGGCCTACACGCAGAGAGACTCAGGCAGTCCTCGGCTACCATTTGATCTCCTAGCAAAAGAAGTGCTACAGTTGTATATTTTGCTAATTTGTTTACCTACCATTTTATATTTTGGTAATTTGTTTACAAAGGGATATTCTAACACATTTTCTTCACAGTCAAGCTCTTCTCCACAATTTGTTTTACTCATTCATCACAATGATTACGGAGTGTCTTATTTACAAGTAAGTTACCCAGAGAAACACAAATAGTTAGGGGGTAAGAAGCCAGTTTAAACTGGGGTCAGTTTAACTCCAAGGACCAATTTCATTATATCACTGCCCAAATATCATTCACCTACTTACAATTTATTAACTTAAGTATGTTAGAACCTATTCTGGGTAACGTGTTATATCTGGAATACATAATAAAAACAAAATACTACTATTGAGTTTATAGCATAGTAGACAAATTTTACACATAAGTAAAAGCTTCAGCATAACATGGTATGCGCTGTATTATGTAAATATCCAGTTTGTTTGCACTTTCAATTTTCTTTGACTAAGTGACTAAGCTTAGAGTTCTCTTCTGATTCCAGAATTACCCAGCAAATAACGTGATTCACAAATAAACATAAATGCAGCAGTATTTTATAACAATGATTTGTCAATTTAGGGGAAAAGTTAAGTCTACTTTGTAGTCTTAATAAATATGGAGAAAATAAATTTAACATTCTATAGTATTACTATTTTTACCATTTTTAAAGAAAAAAATGTTTTGTAGTCATACTTTAGAAGTTTATTTATAGAATTTAGAATTTATCCTAGGGCTTTATTTTTATCTGTTATATAATTTTCAAATACATTTTTAGATTTAAATGTACATTAGTATCATCATATTTTGCACAAAGGTGTAAGAGCTGTAGCTTTTTAAAACACAATTTTGTAGGTATAATTAATGTGATTAGAACTGTACAAATGGTTAATTTGAGAATAAAAGACATATATTAAATCAATAATCACATATGAAGCAATCATTTACACCATATAGAACAACTCTACCATACAGTAAAATGTATTCCTATAAATATAAGACATAATTTTTAGTCTCACATACATAATTTAAAATCCTATATTTCATTAAATAAATATTCTAATTAACAAAAAGTATCATTATATTTATTCTAAATATTAATTATTATATTTCTAAATAGAATAAAGAATTGCATCCATATTAAAACTATACTTTTAATAATTTGATCTTTTGTTTTGATTTAAAAAATATTTCATGATTCCTGAATGCTTTGAGTTACCACTACAATCATTTCTTTTTTTAAGGGATGATATCTTGCTATGTGGATCAGGTTGGAGGGCAGTGGCATAATCCCTGCACACTTGTGCTCCTAGGCCGAGGATCCCCCCCACCTCACCCTCCCAAGCAGCTGGGACCACAGGGATTTACCACAGTACCTGGCTCTATATTCAATATTTTTAATTCACATATCTAATCAACAAAAATTTAGGAGATGCCTTAAGCATCTCTTAATTATAGTAAGTTTTGGGAAAACAATCATAAATAAAATAGGCTCTGCCTTTGAAAATCTTACAGATCTCCTGATGGGGTGAGTGATTATAACAGGAAGTGGTATGTGCTAGGAAAAGGATATGCTGGGTCAGCCTGGGAGACGGGCAGTGACTTCCCAGAGAAGGCAGTACCCAAGCTGACAGAGCGCTGAGAACATTCTAGGCTGCAGACGCAGAAGGGAGAGAGAGTACATCTGTCCCCAGAGATGTGAGTTAGTGGCAATATATACAGCCAAAGAGGTCACAGGAAGTAAAATCATAAAGGACTTTTGGATTATGTAAAGTTTAGACATTATTATGGGGGTAACTGGGAGTCATTGAAAGATTTTCATCAGGGATGAAAATCGACCAGTATTGTTGAATGTCAGAGGCCTAATTAAGTCAGATTTACAGAATCCCATAATCGTTTTACCCATGATTATATATATATCATGACATATATCAATATAATCTATAATATCATTCCAATTCATTAAATTTGCAACATTTCCATTGTTTTATTAGGAAAATATATTTAAATTGACTTTAAAAGATTTTTATTTCATCATGGATTTTATATAATTGAGAAAGAAATGTGTATAAGATGGAAACAAAATTTCTATCATAGTGCACACTAGCAAGTCTTTTATTATAATACTGTCATCAGCTGAAGAATTTACAGACTTGAACAAATGAGGAAAATTTAGAGGACTCCTGAGGAGAGCACAGAATTTCTTTGAAGAAAATAAGTCCACAAGAAAAGGTCAAGAGAGCCAAACTCAATTGACTAAGAAATTGTGAAGAATATTTTAGAAAGTGTCCTGAGTCGTACATTCTATTTTATTAAATGGGGAACATCTCTTGGGAGAGAGGGCCATAATTGCCTCTTTCTATCTCCTTTCACTGAAAAAGAAAGAAAAGAAAAAATATTCCAGCCATCATGTGAATTATTTCTTGACTTAGGGAGATAGTCTGAAATTACTTATAGTCAGATATTTTCTGGTTAATTTTCTTTTTAAAATAAATTAGACCATTTTACCTATATAAAATATATTAAACACTGGTGCCTTCAGGAAAACTACTATATCCTGTCTTGGAGACTTCTTAATTCTCTTAGATTCTAAAATGTGATTGGCTCCTTTTTGAATTACGATAGAAACTCCTTAGCTGACCTCTTCCCTACACTTACCGCCTCGCTAAGTTGACCTAATTTTCAGACCAGACATGCACCATATGTACATATCAGGACAGTCAGCCTCGTTCCCGATGTTAACCACCTCTGCATGTTGACTAGTTTGTTACAGTGCCTTGAGTCGTCAACTTACAGAGGTTCTACTATATAATTAGTGTAATTTCTTTTAATAATATTCTAGGATAATTTATAATTAAGTGCTTAATTATATTGAAGTACTAATGATAGTTTTAAGACTTTTATCTTGGCCACATTTGGAAAAATAAATTCCACTTTCCAACGTTACTCATGACAATAATTTTTTGGTTATTTTTGAAGAACATATACTTTATGATTATCAAACAGAGCATGATTAATCAAAATGAATAGATTTTCCCTATCCATTGCCAAGTTGACCTATGAAGTGGCAATTAGTAAATGTTTTCCCATACTTTGTAATAGGGATTTTGTTAGCAATGACTCGCTACCAACAAATATTCCTTTTAATAAACTACATTATAGAAAAGAGAAACCTGATCATTATAGAAAAGAGAACCCTGACATTAAAAGAGAACCTTTTAATAAACTACATTATAGAAAAGAGAAACCTGATCAACAAAGTAAGCTCAGAACAAATCATTTTGCTTCTGCTAGAGATTTACCAACTACCATCAGGCCTTTCTTCAAGTGTTTCAACCATGAAGAAATCATTAAAAACCAACCTTGAAAAAGACTGGACAACTTAAAACACTATATGAACTGAAGAGAGAGGAGAGCAACTTTCAACTTAAAAACTGTCAACCCCACCATGTTTTCCAAGCAGACCAGCACGCCTGATGCTAAAGACAGCCCAGCACAGAGACATAGCCCAGGTTACAACAGACTTCCCTGTCTGTGATCCCGGCTTCCCGCCTCCTGAGGCATCCGGGTCTGAGCAGATTTACCGCCTGTACCTCAATATTCTCTAAGCTCCTGTCTGTCATGGTGGAGCAGTAAGTGTAAAGCATTTAGAACAAGTTTTGGCACACACTTAAACTCTGTAACTGCTCAGTAAGCTTTTCCGGTCCCAGGAGACCTCACAGGATGTTTAGAGCCCACACATATTCTGAGTGGTACATACTCAAGCTCTATCAGTGGCTAAATGTGTTAGGAATCACCCCAGTTTACAGGTGGTAACTAACTTTGCGTGAACTGGATTATCCTGGGACAGTATTTTTCATCTACATTTCTATAGAGTGCCGGGAGTTCCAGTTAGGTAGAAAGGAAAGAAAATTGGGGGCAAGGTATAAGCCTTGGTCTTGTATCTGGTGGACATAATGTTCGTGTGCAATTTAAATAACACATGAAGTTTATGTCCCCACCTTGTATGTTAAAGTCTAATAAAAGACTCTATCTAAAAATGGGGTCTCATAACTGAAATTCATTGGACTAGAGGTTTCTTTAGAAAAGCATTTTGTATACAATTTGTCAGCCACTCTGATTCCAATTACACTACACCTCCAGCCCTCTGATTCAAATTAAGACTAAATTCCTATTCTCCGACCTCCAATCTCATATTTTTCTACAATAATCTCACCATAATATCTATAGTGACATTTATGTTATCTATCTGTGAATTTAAAACACACACACACACACACACACACACATTATCCCTGCTGCCTGGACACCTGCAAGTTAATCACATGCTCCAACACTGATAGATATTTCATTTTTATCACATTTAGCAAATTATTTCATTTACTTTTCCTAATAAACCTTAAGGCTTTGTCATTTCCATTCTCCAGAGGAACATGAAGCTTCAGCTAAGGTGCTGACCGACTATTCCAACGTAATGCCACTAGGACTTGGTCCTGAGATCGGCAACCGCCCTCCACTGTCCTATGAGCTACGGCATCATTCAGGAACAGGGACAGGAAGTTTCCCAAAGACGCTTAAAACACAGATTGAAAAAAGACATAGCGATCACTTAAATGGTATATCCAGGCCTCCGAGGTGTGGGTTTATAATTTATCTCTCCTCCATTCAGGAAAGTATTCCTAAAATCCAAAACCTGAATTTTGAAAAAAAAAAAAAAAAAAAAAAAAAAAAAAAAAAATATATATTTTAGTTTAAAAATTTTTTTTTTCTTTGTTTATTTTTTTAAAGGGACCCTGGCCTATTAAAGACACACGTTTTT